>JBCJKH010037394.1:15646-27856 GCA_039877255.1 Loriculus beryllinus | reverse complement strand
TATGTGATGAAGGTATAGGGTTGAAAGAACTCACACACACAAACCAGACTTTGGTCTTGCTAATGTAATTCTTATTAAACAATATTTACTTGTAATATACATAAATTCTTACTTGGAAATCAAAGTGAGAAAGAGGAAATACTCCATGATGGACTTCTTACAAACATGCTCTTCAGAGCCAGACTGCACTTTTGCTTCCACTGCAGCACTGATGGGTGCTCATTTTCGCATAGCAAAATAAGTGAAAATTGGGTAAAAATTTTATCTTCCCCATCAAAGTGCTTCTGCCCCAGCCCGGGCTGAGCTGCTCCGTATGTGAGAGCACCCTACAGCCCCTGCAGTGTGTTTCTACTCAACTCTGCCACGGGATGGCAGGAGAACGGACATTGCACCAGGGAGATACTTTTTCTGTCAGTGCTTGGAATGAATTACAAGAACATTATTCGCCTGTGCTGCTGTGTACACATCAGCAAATGATAACTTCAGTGTCATTCAGTACCTGCTGAGCTGCTCATGTGAAAGGAGTTGCACAGGGGTCAGTGGCCACCTTTATGTGTGTGTGTGGAGCAGGAAGAATGAGTGAGAATGAAATTCCTGCCACTGTGAGTTCATTTTTGCATGACTAGAGAGCAAAAGGCAGGGCCATTTCAAGAGCTTATGGAGTCTGTTTGGAGGACCACATCCCAAAGCACAGTTTGACAGTCTTTGTACAGACACAGTTTTGACTGTGCATTGGGGATGTTAGGTCCATATTTGGGAAGATCTGTGAAGACTCAGTTTACAGCTCTGATATTTAATTTCCCAGGACCTTTCAAAACTGTTTCCCACTTTTTATGTGTGAGAGAGTGTCTACTCAGCTGCAGAGTACAAGGCCCAAATCCAGAGGTTAAGCTTAGCTTAAACTGTCATAATCAACTCATCTGTGTGTCTAAACCATCTGTTCCTGCCTTTGCTCTGTTTTCAGAATGGGTCACAGGTACACAAATCTTTCAGCAGGGAGGTACTTGGTTTGGAGGCTATGACGGAATGTGAAACCAGATTAGTTTCATGTAATATCAAGTTTTCCTACTGGCATTTTATACGAGTGGGTTTATCAGGGAAGCTGCGAAAAGCTGGAAAGCTGCTTGACAGGAAACTTGAAGCAGTGCTGACATCCAAGGTATTCTTCAATGCCATAGCTGCTACAAGAAGTGGATGCCTGATTGTACTTCACATGTGCAAGACCCTGTTATAATGTAGCTCTGAGAAAACTGTCAGGGATACTATATAGCATCTAGTAATACCTACGTGCACTTCCATTGAAATCATTAAGTTACACACAAAACATGTTTGTATTACATGCACAAAATATGTTGACATTTTTAATTCAAGCACCCAAAAACTAGGATTGTCAAGAATTGATGCTGCAACTTTAATGCATCCCCTTTTTCTTTCCCATGCTTGATTCAGTTAAATCATAATTGCATCATCCTGTACATCTTCATCCACTGTATGCTCACTGGCTATTCAGGATTTTTATATCCCCTTTTAATATGCGGTCCCAGATGTTTTGTACTCCACATTATTCAAATGCTGCTGGAATATGAAAGTTAATTTGCTTGTGTACATTTCCATGGTGGTATCACCGTCATATCTGAATGCTTCCCAATATTAATTACTTCACCCTTGCATCAATGCTGCAATAGTCAATCATATTACTAGCCCTCACTTACAGCTAAGTAGAGAAGATAGCTGCTTAGCTTCCATGAGACTTCAGTGAGTATTTGCAGACTAGCATTTCTGAACTGTGTGAATTAGCCAGACACAGTTAAAGGTGTAGTCCCACTAGGGACTGCAAAAGTCCAGACACTGTGTTGACTCCCACAGCACCAAATGTCACGCCTTTATTAAAAAGGGAGGAAGCAAGAACTTCTCAGTGAAATGTGTGTGAGACTGTTGTTTTTACAGCACTTGTAAGCTTCAGAGACATCACCCAGGTGGGTCAGGATGTCAGGATCTAATGCAACACTTTGAGCTGCCTAATGTGATGAAAACCTTACACAGACCCTCTGCTTCTCCTCCTGTTTTACCTCTTTGTAGAGTAGGCTTGTGACCAGAAGAGCCTTAATTAGCTCTTGAACATGTCCTGAAACAGCAGGTGGAATTTATTCCCATCGTTCTTTTGTGTATTCCTTTTCCTTAAGCACAAAAGGAAACGTAGTGCCGTCTCAGAGGACCCCCCAGCTGCTATTACTTGTTGATGATGTCCCAGGTCTTACTGTTGCTGATGAAAACATGCAGGTCACTGCTGACAAATACGACTTGTGCTCTGCTTTCTGCAGTCCTAGGGAGGAGCTGGTTTGATTTTCTGGTGAAATCTCTCTGCACTGCTCTGACTGGAGTGAGTATACTGCTGCTTGGGTGACAGCCAGTTACACAGCACATCTGTGAAGTCTGGGGGCTGCCTGATTTGAAGCAATGTCGCTATTATATCATGTCCAAGCTATTTGTGAATGGGAACTGGTGGTTATACTTTCTGCAAAGAAATACCTTTTTTGAAGCTACATGCAATAGCTAGGCTTGGAAATGCCTGGAGGCTATTTAAGAATTTCAGTATATGTGTGACTTTTATATTTGCATGAGTATGAGCGACTTCTGAGTTTTCAAATAATGTTAGCACTCTACTTTAGCAAGCAAGTTGTGCATAGATTAACTACAATAAATTACAAAAGTTAAAATGTTAAGGTGCCTGTTACATCATGTTCTCCTCCCAGTCTCTAAATTTTCATGTAATACTTTCTCCTCTGTGATGGCTCACTACCATTCATGGGAACATTAGTACACTAATCAAGTATTAGCATTTGTCAAAAGATACTCAATCCTACTCTGAACATGTTGAGATGACAAGGGAGCCAAGATACTGGTGTCTATATATATATATATATATACATATATATATATGTTTTACTTGAAAAAGCATCATTAATCAGAGATCATTACACAGAAATGAGGCAGGAATTCTAAGAAAATAATTTTAAAACAGGTGAAGTTTAGAAGGCCTGATCAAAATGGGCTGTCAAACTGAGCTACCTCCCTCCCTTAAGCAATGGAGCTTCTTCTTTCTGGCAACTTAGATCACTGGGGTTTTTTTTCTAAAGATCGTTTTATATATCTGTTTCCACCCCTTTTCCTTTTGTGACCTGGCATGGATGATACAGATTTTAAGAGAGATTTGAGACTTGCTGAGATTGTGATGCTGGAAATGGAGGCAGTATTTTATCAGATTCCCCTACAAGCCCCAGACTTACACTCCTTACATTTTACAGATGTTTCTCAGGCATCTACAACTTGGCTGATAGAAATGGGACTGTATTAGTTTTAACCAAACTACTACGGATATAATAATGTCTGCAGTAAATTAAATGAGAAGGAAGGACACCTGTGTTATCCCCTTGCTCACTACAGGGCAGAATTTGGAGGTGAGCACAGGCATGGGGAAACATTTAAGGTACTGAAACAAAGACGCAGTTGACCCCTGACATCATTTAAAGCTACTTGATGCCAAGGACTTCCTCACTTTTACGGATATTGAAACAAATAAGTCATGGAAATGATGACTGACCCCAGCCATATGGGAGCAGAGAGATTAGCTGTTAATATGGAAACTTACCTGGCCAGCACTGAGATCAGTCACGAGGGAAGGGGAGATCAGAGGGAGGGCTGCTGAAATCATGAGGTAATGTGGCTGCTGGTGAAGAGGAGTGGGAGCTCAGGATGACTGGGAGAGAAGAGGAAAAGGTTTTTTCTCTTCTGAAGCCAAAATGTATGTCATAATGTGGCTGACTGACAGAGCTGCCTTTTCTAGGATGTGCTTGATATTATGCGAGTAACAAGCATGAGAAAGTTACTGTGAAGTGCATGGGAAAAAAAGCAGTAATCAAGGACCAGCACAAGGCTGGAAAGCCTCTGCCCAGTCCTTAGCAAAATATAAGCAAGAACATGGAGTTGAGGCACAGGAAAAAGTCTGCAGGAGCTGGCTTGCAGGAGAGTTAGAAGAAATACAGAGCAGCTGATACAGGAACACCTCTGCTAACAGGGGATTTTCAGATGCTGTCTGGGAGAGACCAAGTTAAAGAACAGCACCCTGCCAACTACGAATGGAGAATATATAAATTGAAAAATAAATTTTCCTTATATCAGCTTCAGGGTGGTGAGGTTCTGGCACAGGCTGCCCAAAGAAATGGTTAAGTGCTCAGTCCCTGGCAGTGTTTAAGACCAGGTTGGACAGAGCCTTTCATGACAAGTATAGTGTGAGGAGTCCCTGCTTATGGCAGAGGGTTGGACGTAGGTGTTCTTAAGGTCCTTTCCAACCCAAACCATTTTATGATTCTAACTTGATTACATGGGTTAATGAGATTATACCAGTGTTTAAATACACATACCACTGAAACCCAACAGGAAAACTTCACAGTGTGCTCTCACAGCACACAGGGAGATAATACAGTCTCATTAAAAATTATTTTGGTCTGGAATTTTACCTTCCCTGAGCATAAGATTTAAGCCCCCATTAAAACCACTTAAGCCAATTACAAAACTGAAGTATGTAAAAATTAATAAACAAAAATGAGATGAAGATTTAACCCAAATTACGAATGTTTTATTGTAAAGAGAGTCCATATCCGAAATATTTAAACTTTAAATTATCAAATGACCATTAGTATGAGCTGCCTTGGAAAAGACTGAAATAAAGTTGCTAGGACAATCAAAGTTTTAGAGGTCTATAGAACTGGAAAAGCAATTAAACATGAGAGAAAGAGAAAACAAGAATTAAGGCTGAAGTAAAACCTTTCACACTTGGGATAATCATGATGTAATCCTGCTGACCCTGATCTGAGAATAATTGTCAACTTGAGAAGATGTGTCTTGCTGAAAGGGAAACGTGCGCATATTGATAAAGGTTTGTGGCACACAGACTCAGATCCAGATGAGGAATTAGCATGGAGCCATTCACATGAAAGATCAGAAATCATATTGTGTGGGATAATATACTACAAGAGGTCAGTTCTACGCTTGTTATGAATTATTTTAAGACACAAAGAGGCTGTGTCTACATTTCTGCCCATCTGTCTACCCATAGTGGAACTGCTGGTGAAATCAGATATCAGGGGGTTTTATAGTGGGGTTAAATGGAAGTTGAATTTGCTCTCTGAAATATCATGAAAATGATTACTTTTGTTAGAATGAATCTTTGCCTTAGGATTGCTTGAAAGACACTGTAACAAACTATTTAGGTCCCATAAATTAGATCCATAGGGGAAAATGATAAAGGACAGAAGTGGAACTAAGACATTAAAGTTTTACCTCTCGTTTTTTTGTTTGCTTGCTATTCAATCCTGGTAATTCATGGGGTTTTGAATAATCTTCTTTCTGAACACTGACTTACACAAATGGCATACAATGTATGCATTATGTTAGCATAAGCTTTTGGTAATTATTGAAATCTGTCACTCTTAGAGTTGCCTTCTGCTTCCATTCTTATCTCTCACTTTGGTGGCTGAAATTTCTTTCAGTGTCATAAAATATAGGGTTGTAAAATTCATATTGTAACTTTAACAGCCACATCTGTTTTAAACATTTTTTGTTTTAAGAACTCAATGTGAATTTAATGACAAGGCAATAAAAGTAAAAGTTGAAGCAAATTATCACAGATTTGTAAAGCCATAAGATATGTTTCTGTACTTCTGTGGGCCATCAAATTACAAAGAAACACCCAATTGCTTTTATTGTAGCAATTCTCCTCTTAAAGAATTTCATAGTTTAATGTATTAGTAAGAATTAACATTTCACTTACATCAGTATTAATAGTGACAATTATACCCGCATGTAGGGTATTGTCATTAGCATACAGGCACCCACGCCATGTTCAGAAAACACTGTGCTGCCCTTGTGCTTGACAATAATGAATGATAGATTATAAACTTATTTTTTGTGCCACCAAATCAATCTACAGAATCAGGAATACAACAAAAATCACTTTTGCCTTCAGTATCTTGCTACAGAGCCAACCTTTTAATGGTGTAAGTCAAGATGAGGTAACTGTTTATCACTGCTTGGACTCCATCTATACAGTTCTGAGGGTGGAAAGGGTCCCTGGAGATCATCTAGTGCTGTCCTCTGCTCAAAACAGTCAGGCAGAGGTGGTTGCTCAAGGGTATGTTCAGTCAGGGTTTGAGTACCTCCATAACCTCTCTGGGCAACCTGGCCAGTGTCTGACCACTCTCATTATAAAAAAGGTTTTTCATGTGTTTAAATGGATTTTTTTATTTGAGTTTGTGCCCACTGCCTCTTGTCCTGTCTCTGGATATTACTGAGCCATTTTCTCATCTGCCTCCCGTCAGATATTTGTACATATTAATAAGGTCCCGCAGGAGGCTTCTCCAGGCTGAAGAATCCCAGCTTTAAGCCTCTCTTCATATGTCACGTGCTCCAGGCCCTTTGCTGGATTCACTCCAGTATGTCCATGTCTCTCTTGTACTGGGGAGCCCAGGAAATTTTAATAACAGAAATTATAAACTTGATCTGATGTTTAGTATCTCTGACACTAGATCTCCTTGTCCTTCTCTACTTCTCCTTGTGGACCTTTTCTGTCTGATCTCTCTCTGCTGATGTATGGAGACCAAATGGAAAGCTGTAAAAATCTGTTCTACAAACCCCTTAACATTGCGTGTAATGTTTATCAAATCAGAGTGACATAAACATTTATGTAAATCAATTAGAAATAAGCAGCCAGGATTCAGGATTGCTTGCAGTATCACTTTCATACCTAAAACCCTTCTAGGCAGACCTGGTTAACCCAGTCAATATGTTACAAGCTGTCTCAGTGCCATCTTTTATGTATGTTTGCAAAACTCATTATGGCAGAGGAAAAGAGGGGGTTTTGGAGAAGAAATTAAATTAATAGAAGCATCTCAGCAGCCTATTCTGCTGAATAAAATTGCTACCATGGCCTGACTCAGAGCATCTGGCTGTGGCTCAGTTGTTACAGATGTCAGTCTCGAGAACTCTCAGTCTTCTACAGCATTTAAAAAAGCCATTATAAAGAACTCATTCTTTGATAAGATTTTGCAAAGAAACATAGGCTCTATCTCATTGACAGCTAAAGCTCTCTCATTTCAGATAAAGTGATTTACTAAGTATTTACAAGTGATCTGCTTCTTCTGGTGTTCGGAGCTCTCCACCATTGCAATAGTTAAAAGTTTGTTGAAAACAGTTCCACTCAGGATACATTTAAAATTGTTTCGTACAGTAGAACAAGGATAAGAAAAAAGGCAGCGCTACAGGTTTAAAACATAATTTGATTCTTAGGGAGGCAACCTTGAGCTCAGAGGAGTTTTTTGTTATAGCCTAAGTGATGCAGTAAGTTACCATAATACAGGTTTAGCATGGTCAGAGCTGTGGTGGTTTTTTGCTCTATCATTTTGAGATCATCATCTTGAATTCATAGGTGTGCCATGGAGCAAATGCATAAGGAATGTGTATTTCACCAGTTCTTTTGAATTTCTCAACATAATTTATGAATATGGATATGGCTTTCCACTGGCAAATTGACAGATGTTTGTGCGATTTGTCTGTTTTGTCTGCAAAATTCCACAGATTAAGTTAAAAGCATCTGCTGCAGATTTAATCCTAGTAGCCCCACTTGGATATAGAGAGGTGCTAATAACTTGCCAAAATTTCTGGAGCCTAACACTGTCTTCTCTGACAGACTCTGGCGTCTTGAGCTGATAAAAAAAGCTTTCAATTTTTATTTTCCTTCTATTATAGACTTCTGCATGATAATTTTTCTTACCTGTGTAAGCTGACTGATGGCACACAAAACAGGTAATTACATTTATTGCACACAGTTAGGTGGTTGCGTGCACAGATCCCTATTTTGCTTGTGTGATAATAACTGAGCACATCTCACACAGGAAATTCACATACTCGTAATTTACTTTCTCTGGTATTGTATTAAGATCTGGATTGGTAGACACAAAAAGAGCAGAACTTATAATAGAAAACATTATTGCAATCCAACAACTCCCTGAAACTTGATTTTCTATGAAATCACAGGTCAAAATCTGCACAATAGTGGGTCAGCTGAATTGCAGGAGAAAAATATAGGACAATCAACTAAATTTGTGCAAGATACTGGGTCTACTCCATTTCTCAAGGAAAGTGTCCTGAATTCACAGTGGAGACAGTAATTTAGTTACACAACTTGTAGATACATAATTTTGTCATTTGTAATGCAGAAGTATCATATTTAATAAAACTGAAAGCACATTAAGTACTTTTACCTGATTAATAAGTTATTCTTCAGTGTTCACCATTAACAAAACAAGGGATGTACAGAAAACTGTCCCTTTGATTATTTTTAGTGCTATTTTCTATCCTCAGAAAGCCTGGGGTGATATCTGCTGCATTTTAGGATTGAGAAAGTGAAAATGTGAATGCTGCTCTTTGATTTTAATGAAGTCTGGGGCGTTCAAAATCATTGGTTTTGATTTATTTGGTCGTAAAAGAAATACCCCAAAGGCCACTCTCTCCTTCGCTGGCACTCGTATTTACCTCCTGACTTCAATAGGTTTTATTAGTGTTTGAAACTGAAGTTGAATGTTTTAAATTTAAAAAAAAATCAGTCAGAAAATTGCAGAAAGAAGAGAAAAACTTTGAGATTTGTTCCATATTTATCAGTGGCAGTAGGTTCCATGCAGTATTAATGAGAAGAATTTGAATCTAAAAATGTAATTTGGTTTCTTATTTCTCTTTTCTGTCACTTCCACTGAAGAAACAGACTTACAATACGTCCTCGCTTGCTTAATGCTATTGCTAATTGCCCAGATGGGACTCTGGGAGACCATTAAGTGTCTATTGATTGTAATCAGCTTGCCTATGACAGATGAAGTTGGCTCTGGTGGGTTTTTCTTTTTTGTGATTTTTTGAACCCTGTCTGGTGCTGTAAACTGAGGTCTTTATCCTCTTGCTGACAGTGACTTTCCTGCATTAACTCTCATGTCTTTTTCCATCTTTCCAAGTTACTTTTATTATTCAGAGAGCCCAGAATCTTGGGTAGCAGGTTGTGTCCTGTGTGGTGCATCTAACCCTGTGAGGATCTAACTCCCGAACACCCATGCTGTATGCTTGCTTGTATTTGCTGTTGCTGGGGTTCAGCTATTGAGAAACTGGATGGGTTGAAAATACTGGCTTGTGGGAGTGATGACTGCCTAGCGCTGTGCATCTCTATGTACCCGCATACCACTATTACAGGATCTGGTATTTGCTCCAATGGTCACTTTTTTCCTAGGTAAAATATGGCATTTAATGTTTTATTCAAGATTATAAAAACATCCATTTTGCGGATGAAGCTGTGTCAGTCCAGTTTGGTTGTTAGCTAACATGAATTTGAAACCACTCAGCAAGTCATCCGTGTTTAGCTTGAAAAACGTGTTGCTTTGTCACTCCCCCCGGGAAGGGTAAAAGGTCTGCTCAGCCTCCTTCTAGTTGGAAACCTAAATCTTTGGGCAGTGTTTAGTACGTTGTCCAACAGCTAAAGAAATTGCTGTGTTAAAAATAAAAGCTGTCTACAAATAAAAAGGAGGAAGGAACTGGGGAAATGTATGGTTTCAAGATCATAGAAGGTGGTAGGACTGAGTGGAAAAGGAAAAATGAGAAACACTGTGTAGGAAGAGCAGATAGATGCAGGGGGAAAATTGAAGAGAAAATTATCTCTTGGAAATGAAGACAAAGGTGGTAACAAAACTGTCAGAAATAGAAAAGGAAGTCTAGAGTTGTAAAATGAGTAAAAATAGGTGTGATAATGGAAGTGAGGAAAAAGGTAGTGCTTCCCAGTTGCCTACTTTGGGCAGGCTGTACAGGCTTTCTGCAGCTGTCACTGGCTGGGACAGGACTTTGTTCAAGTGAAGGAAATGACTGGACATGTAGCACATGTGGAAACAAGGCTCCTTGGTCTGCAATGTGATCATTGTGGCATCTGCAGGAAATGCTGCTCTATAGTGACAGCTCAGTGAAATCACCATAACTGGCAAATGTGTCATGTGGATCACTCAGGCTCTGACCACTGTCTGCTGTTATGTTCTGTTACTTCCCTCTGTTCACAACTGTTCCTTTTCGGTTCAGCCTGTTCAAATCCAAGTTTGATGATTCCGAACACGCCTCATATAAACCTCATCCTTTTCTGGGTTATTTCCTCAGGAGAGACAACTGCTTTCCCTGCAGCCCCCTTGTTTTCAATGCAGTTGAAAAATTGTTCTAACACACTGAGCTACAAGATCAGGTTTCATCCCAGTTCAGGGGCCTGCACGGGCTCTCATGAGATGCCTCATTGATTCAAAGCACTTACAGTGACCTACTGGACTCTGTGTAATATAAGGTCTGTCTGTGTTGAGGAAATGATCCACCTGTGTATGTGCCGTCCTGCAAACGGCTCGTCTGTGCCAAGGTCAACGCTGGCCTCTCAGCCCATGAAGCTGTTGCTCGTGAGTCTACTTGTACAATGTTGTCTCTGGTGTTGTACAGGAATGGGCGCAAATAGACATGTGTGGGTCACTGCTGAGAGCATGAAGCACATGTTCATCTCTAGCAGCCAAAGGACAGGGAGAACTGGAGGCAGTTCAGCACTTTTACAGCTGAATGTTACAGATTTTGCTCTTAACTCAAGGACCATCCTTCTCTTCACAGTTGAATGAACTTAAACCTGAGTTTGGCTTGAGATGCTTAGTAACGAGAGTCCAGGATCTTCCTTCAACTGTTGGGCTGGAAATACATTGTGCAAAAATAATGGCAAATGTTCAGCAAAAGTCTGGTGTGTCTGGATGAGCCCCGCTTTACTCATCAGTCAAGTCTGAGCCATGGGCCCGCTGCCTCCTGAGAGAGGACACATTTCCCTGTGCCAGACACACAGAGAGTTCCCTTAGGTCGCTCAGGGACCCAGTGCAAGGTGTGGGCTCTGCCTTCTGCAGTGAGCTGGACCCACTAACCCCTCTCCTAAACGCATCTGTTGGGATACCCAGGTTTAGCTGCAAGCAGCAGCTCTGTGTGCTCCTCCTCTACAGTCCCCGGGAGGGAAGGAGCACATCCACCATCTGCACAGCGCAGGTGTGTCCCCGTGCAAACACACTGCACAACCTGGCAGCGCTCACACACTGCCTCGATTGTTGTGCGGGCTCCCAGCTGCGGGGTGAGGCCATCTGCACACGCAGAGCCGTGTGGCAGGGAGCGGGCAGACCTCGGACTTTAGCAGCCATTCAAGAGCTGACACGAGCTGATTTATGAGAAATTGCTTCTAGCAGGTGCTAACCTGTCCCGACCATGGATAACAGGATAGTTGCTATAGGGAATCAAACCAAAGAGCCATAAACCCTGAATATCATTACAGTTTGCTGGAGAGCACAGCTGTTGCACTGTCATCATTTCTCTCCATCGAAGACACACCAATTCCTCCTGAATTCTGGCCAACTAAATGCTAGGAATTAGAGCCACTCAACCACAGAGTTGCCACTTCACTGTTTCTCGGTTCTATCTCTGTGTGTGTGTGTGTTTATCTGGCGGCCCCATTGCCACATGCTCTTGACACCTATTGCAAATCTCTGTTCTTGGCTTCCCCCCTCACTTCTACTTCTCTGCTAGAGTTAAACCAGAAAGTGAGTATTTTCCCCCTTCAGTCTCACCATATATGTCATTAATAAGACTTTTCAAAACTTTGTCAGTCACCTTCCATAACAGCCTGAGGAATACTGCAGGGACATCTCTAGTAGCTGGATACAGGATATTGTATTTCTTAGTTTGTCCAGTTGAGTAATTGCTTGGAGTAGCTTTGTGGACTTGCACAACTGTTACTTGGAAGGAAGGGAAAAGCCAGTTGGGGAATCAAAATATTTCTAGGGTGACTTACTGAAGAATCAGGTTAAAATCAACAGGTCAGGGTTTGATATGAGATCATAAATTAGGTGCCTCGAGAGAATTGGTTGCAAGGAACAATGTTCAGCATATTGAAATAATTTGAAAAATCAAAACACTGTTTATTGATGTCACATTTTTCACCATTAAAATAAGATGTTACTCCTGCTTTTTGCATTTAATGCATTTTAGCTGTAATGTACTGCTGAAGGAAAAGGTGAGAATCAAAACTATTAAGCTCTCCCCTTGTTGTCTCTTTTATCCTGGAGAACA
>JBCJKH010037391.1:13111-30903 GCA_039877255.1 Loriculus beryllinus | reverse complement strand
CCAGGGAGGAGGGGAAGCCGGGAGGAAGCAGAGACAGGACACCTGACCCAAACTAGCCAAAGGGGTATTCCATACCATAGCATGTCATGCCCAGTATATAAACTGGGAGCAGTTGCCCAGAAGGGCAAGATCACTGCTTGGTCAGGCTGGGTGTCAGTCAGTGGGTGGTGAGTGGTTGTATTCTCTTCCCATGTTATTTCCCTTGTCATTATTATTATTGGTGCTAGCAGCAGCAGTGATTTGTGCTATATCTTAGTTACTGGACTGCTCGTATCTCAACTCACGGGAGTTACATTCTTCTGATTCTTCTTCCCATCCCTCCAGGAGACAGGGAGAGGAAAGAGGGGAGGGGAGAGAGGGAGTGAACAAGCGGCTGCGTGATTCTGAATTACTGACTGGACTTAAACCACGACAATTCATCACAATAATGACTTGCAGGAGTATTTCAAGTGATGTAAAAGAAGTCCGTATTTTAAAATCTCGTCCTAATTTTTTCCATGGCCAGGTATTCCCTAGGGCTCTGTTCTGAACCAGGTATGTTTTTAATTCATGGGGTTTGATTGTGGAAAATACTTTTTTTTTTTTTAAATGTGTGATGGCAAAGCACCAAACACCATCCAACTGTGAGGGCTCCAAGAAGACAAAGTCTGAATGAAAGCAGCATTCAGGAGCCATCTGAAAATCATTTGAGAAGAAAGAAGATGTCATTTGGCCCCTCAGGTTCACTATCAGTGCTGAAATACCAAACCAGAATGGTCAAACCTAAATGCAGTTGCAATTATTCTCATAATACACTTACCTACAGAGTGACTGGAAAAGACAATCCAGTTCAAAATGTAGAATTTCAGGCTAAAACAACTGGCCATGACTACTTAAGGAATGGTTCTACACCAGCTATAACCCATCAAGTTATGAAGCCCTAACAGTACCTGTAGCATAGTCCCTCTTGGCTCAGCAGTTCTGAGAACACAGACAGGCTGCTAGGGCTCAGTAGGAAAAGCAACAATAATGTCAACAACTGTGCCTGATGGAAAAGGAGTTGCTATTCACCATCCCAGCCACTCACTCACTCCTCCCCACCTCCCACACCCCCAGGTGGGATGGGGAGGTGAATCCAAAGAAGGAAACACCTGCAGGCTGAGATGGCAAACAACAAAAAGAGAAACAAAAATCCATCTCCTCCCAGCCAACTCCTCCTAGTTTCTACACATGATGTGCTGTGGTAAGAAACATCTCCTTGGCAGTTTGGGTCAGGTGTCCTGTCTCTGCTTCCTCCCAGCTTCTTGTGCCCCTCCTCACTGGCAAAGCATGAGACTGGAAAGTCCTTGGTCAGAGTTAAGTGCTACTTAGCAACAACTAAAACCTGAGTGTGTCATCAGCACTGTTCTCAGACTAAAGCCAAAACACAACCTTGTACCAGCCACTAAGAACAAAATTAACTCTATCACAGCCAAAACCAGACCACGGACGAAGGACAATTATGCTGAACATGCAGGAAAGCAGCAGCAGTGAGTAACACTTCACACAGGAACCTAACACAGGGAGAGCTCAAAGTGGCCTCAAAAAGGAACTGGGCAAATCCAGGCGAGACAGGCTTCCTGAAGCTCCCTGAGGAGGATTCCAAGGAAAAGAGTATTTTCCTCTCCCCACACTCTCCTGTAAGCTACAGGTGGAGAAAGTTTGTGCCTGAAATTAACCCAGTACAGCAGCTCTCAAGTGACATACAGAAACAGAGAGCTTCAGAGGGCTATTTATACTGAATCTTTAAAAACCAAACCAAGCCAACACTCATAAGGCACATCCCATGTGCATGTTCATCCTGCCCTGGAGATGGTGGAAGCAGATACACAGGTCTTCACAGGACTAAATTTCTTAAGAGACACAGACCTGGGACTGCTGGTTTTCCTCTCACAGAGGCAGGGACACATCACCCTCCCTGCCAGCCACCCCATGGCCCTGGGGCGCAGCCCAGCCCCGCTCAGAGTGGCCCCTGCACCAGTGTCCCTTGTGTGAGTGAGTCACTGACACAGCCAACACAGGCAAGCAACAAATAGTCCCAGCTTCTAGATACAAGCTATGAGGAGCCACAAGGAAACACAATCACAGACCTTTGTAACCAGCACAGAAACACCTGTCAGTTGTTATTCACAGTCCTGCCAAACAACAAAGCACCGCTTCCGAGCACAGCACTAGCAGGAGGATCCCCTTCCCCATAGCACGGGGCGGCTCACTCGGAGCCCGGGATAACCAGACCACACTCCCAGGGCCCGAACGCCGAGCACCCGCACCCCGGCCCCTCTTACCACTGCCGCCTACCACCAGCGAGACGGGAGAGGCGAGTCCAGGCGACGTCGGGCCGGGTCAGCCCGGACGGCGGCAGCTCCTCGCTCGGCTTTACACGCGCCCGCCATACGGATTACAGTGATAGTGCTGTGAGCGGCCTCCCGCCGCCAAGGGAAAGCGCTTCAAGGCTGCGCTGCTCCCGCCAGCAGCCCGCGGTGACCGCCCGGCCCCAGCGGCGGTCGGATTTAGGATGAGCCGCTGCAACACCACCGAACGCGGCCGCTGCAGCCGCCAGGAGCCCGACACCGCTGCGGCTGCTCGGCAGCACCGCGCAAAGCCGCCCTCGAAGACCCCGACACCGACCCAGCCCACTCGTGTCCCGCAGCTGTTCTACATAAGCTGCCCCGCATCCCCGTGCTGGGCTCCATGCACTCCACTCTATAAGCAGTGTATGGTAAAGATGATCACTCAGCCTCCACAATGGAGCATCACTGCCTTCCTACCCCAACTTTAAGCACTGCTCTGGGCATTCGCTGCCGGCCACCGACAGGGAAGAAGCTACAGAAACCTCTAAGGCGCTGCTGGGCACCGGGCTCCACTGACCATTGCACTAATGCAGCTCGCTGCAGCGCTGGACCCTGAGCACAGGCAGTGCATGGGCACCAGAGAACACCTCAAACTGCTGTGGGCTTGTGCCAGCAATGCTTTCATCTAAAGATACAATGGATCTCCTCGGTTACCCTTGCTCATTGCTGCTGTCAATGCAATCTTGGCCCCTCAGAGTGTGTTAAGATATTCATACCTTGCCAGTGGACAGCCTCAAGTTTGTTGAGATGCTAGATGTAGCTCCCACCATACTCAAGCACTGCTGCTAGCAGGTGCACCTACATCACCTCTGTGCAGAATTAAGGCACAAATAATTGAATTAGTTTCACCTTTAAATTTTTTCAAAGCCATGGCAAACACAGTTTCTGTAGGAAGCTGGGTTTTAGCTACAGTCTAACAGCTCTGTTTCTTCTAATGAAAAAGCTTGTGTATTTGTTCAAAAAAGGTAACTAAATTTAAGTTTCACATTCTTTTCAAGCCGAAGCCTTCACATAATATGCATCTTTTGTTTCCTCACTGCAATTCCTCATGGGATCAGGCATGTGAGGGAAGTCAGCGAGTACCTGTAGACATGCAAAGTCCTTAGAGGAACTGCCCAGTCCGGGATTCACATGCTCAGGGTATGACCTGTCAATAAGCCCAACCTGGAGACCTAGTATGATTAAGGATCCCCACTAGCACCACACACACTATGCTGAACATAATAGCTCTGTGGTTTATATGTGGCACAAGATTCACAAACCACATTTTCCTTCCTAATCATCTGAGATTGATGCAAGTGCCTTTGGCTGGAAAGGAAAAATTATGCTGACTGCTACCCACGGATGTTCTCTGATTATACTCCATGCATTAGCAAAAGGTTACTCTGTTGTTTTGTAAAAGATCAGTGAAGTATGTTCAAAGCCAAGGGATGTGCTCAGAGTGTTCAGTCTATTGACAGTAAGAGAACTGTGGTTATTCCAGGCAGTGTATTCCAGGAAAACAGTCACGGGGATTTCTCGAGGCTTTAAGGTATGGTAATATATCTGGCTATGGTAGGTGATCAGGGATGCTCTGAGCTTTCAAAGTCCAAGTTTTTAAAGTTACTGTTCCAAACTTGATCAACATAAACCTGAACAGCATATTGAAAAACAAACTGACCCACCTAAACTCCAGCCTGACCTACCAATGACGAAATACCCACTTGGTAATCAACAGGAACTCTCACTTATCAAGGGAAACAAATGTTTTGTTGTTGTCCCGTGTGTGTGTGTGTCCCCAAGAACAGAGTTAAAAAGTCTGTACACAGAACACAAAAGCACATAGGTCTGGTTGCACAATGGAGAAAGTCAACTCAGCCATTCTTGTAACACTCAGTATATACACAAGTCTATCAAGCCAAACCATGTATTATTATTATCAAAAGCTTTTAAGTATTTGTAAGTATTTATCTTAACTGCAGAACCTCCTGTGCTTTTAAATAAAAAACTCTTTAAATTTCATTCACTATACTTCATCTATTCCTGACAAATCAAGTTTATTCCAACAGAGAGCAATGTGATGAATTAAATTCCTTTTTAATATAGCAGTTTGATGTCCTACATTGATAACCACCTTATTAGCAGTAAGTCCCATAAAGAGCCAAAGAAGACAAGTCATTATGCTTAAGCAGGGCTCTTTGCTTTAAGAGTTCTACACAAGGCAACCAACCACATTTTTAGATTTTCCCTGGAACAGGAGGGACACACTTCTGCTGTACGTGTACTTGCAACAGCCTGCGTACTTTTGTCACGCAAATTCAACCTTCAACCCTGCACTGATGTGATGGGTACAATAAACCTAGCACATGACTGCACCTCTATGACAAGTCCTCTAGTAAACCACAACAGAGATGTACGTTTGACATGGAACTGGCATTCTCCAGTGATAATCCCAGATCGTTAGCAAAATGCTAACCTAATTATCAAATAAAAATACTTCAGGGAATTTGAATTTTTGCAGTTTTGCTCCCACTGCAGTTCAAACTACTGCTACCCTCCAGTTACCCGCACCAACCTTTTTTTAAAAGTGGCATTTAAGCTTTCCTAATTGGAGATTTGACAAGGAAGAAAGCCCTAGGCTTTCTTCATTAACACCATGAATACTTTAGCTAAGAATATGGAAGGGATTTATTTTCCCCCGTATCTCACGTGATGCACAGCATCAAACAGTGTATGCAAAATGACACTTGCCCACCTTTTTCCAGTCAGAGAAAACACTTCAGAGTACAACTTCTGTAGAGATCCTTCACAGGGCCATTAAGACTGTTAATAGAACTAACAGCAATGTAAGTACTGCAGAAGCATTAAACTGCTTGAAGGAGGTACTATAATAACTAGCAATTACTCTAGTACTACACAGAAGTCTTTTACCTTGTTATGTAGATAATGTCTGTTTTGCCACAGGGCACCTGTCTTGCTGTACAGAATGTGCTAACACCTGTAAGATAATCAGGAGCATTTAGCAAATACACCATGCTCTGTAGGACCCAGCTCCGTTTCTTGCAGCTGTGGACAAAATCAAGGCCAAAGTTACAGAAAGTCTCAGGTCAATGCCCTCCTGAGGAAAGTGACTCTAGCCCTGCTCTGCCAGTTGGTTCTGAACATGACATTTAACCAAACATTCAACACCCCCCCGACCCTCCCAACACTTACCAATGCTCCAAGACAGTAAGAAATATATCTTGCTGATACTGCAGAAACTTTTGCAGTAACATGAAGCAATTGCCACAGCAGTTTTAGTCAACAATAACTGCACTTCAAAGATAAAAGGACAGCCAAGCTTTCTAGCACATCTTAAATTAGGCACCAAAAATTGGCAAGTGTCCAATAACTATGACTTCGATTCTGTCTCAGACCCTCCCATCTACAGCATATGAATATTACTCATCTTTCCAACTAATATTGGTGAAGAGTCCAATATAGCAATAATCTGAGAAAGTCCCATAGGGAAATTAAATACATATATACAGTGCTGCGTTTAGATCATATAGACTAATTAGGATTTTCCCAATTAAGCATAAAAAAACCCCTCGGTGAACATCATCAACTGTGTACACTGAATGAAGCAAGAGTCCCATAGAAAAAAACCCCAGCTCCCGACTGTGTAAAACATGAGAATAAAACCCAGAAGAAAGCTTTACATTAGCCACTTCTCGAGCGCAATCTTAGTGTTTCACAATTTAAAAACAGTGTTTCAATATTACCTGGTAAAACGAGGAATAATACTTTTTTATTTTCACTCCTTTTCTTTCTTCCATGTACTGTAAGTAAGATTAAGGTGCTTTAATATTTGTTCTTTTCTTGTTTTTCACAAGAGAGAGAAATTTCCCAACCAGATAACAAATGCTGGAAAAGATGTATGGGCTGCATACAAAGATATTACTAGAGGTGACACTGCACGAGGAAGCTGTAAAAACACAGTGTTAAGGAAAAGAGAATTATTTTCACTGTACCAACCGCTCTGTATGTTATCCACACCTCCTGCCAGCACAGAAAGTGCACGTTATACAATTTATTACAACGAATTAATTTCTCTGCTTTTCAACTGAGATCCTGGTATCCTAGCTGTACTCTTGATTTAACATATGCAAAGTTACTCTCCAATTGAAGAAATATGCATGATGCAAGCATCCATACACATCAACCAACAAAGGTTTTCATTTGAGTTTTTTATTATAGCTTGAATTTTTTCACTGCATTTAAAAATCTAAAAAAAATAAATATTTGTTTCACAGCTGCAAGTCACATATGCATTAACACCACAAAGTCTGGAATTTAACCAGAGAAGGAAAGTCAAATCCAAAAGTGTCCAGCTAAGCACAATCGTCTCAGGGCAATTATACTAAAAATAAAATCTTAAGAAAAGGGAAGGGGTGTGTTAAAGAGTTATTTCAAATGCATTTTTCTGGAAAAAGTGAAAACTCTGTTAGAAACCATAAACTACGCTTTCAGCATTTAAAAATAAATGTTTAACCTCTTAACAGCAACAACTGTCTGGTGCATCTTTTTCTTTTAAGCTTGTTCTTGACACATGGCTGCAGAGGTTTCAAATGATAAATTAACCTCTTATAACTGTGTGCACTTAATTACAGAATCAGTCCTTAAAAATAAAACAGTGTATTAAGTCAGCTTGTCCATCCACATACTGAAAATGCCATTGTATGCAGTTTTTTATCGGCACTAAGTGACCGCTTCATGGATTGTACGTTGTGAAGATGAACGTCTCTTAAACAATCACTTCTGGTATTAAGGTTCTTAAAACAAATCAGAAAAATATATATCTTCAGAAATCAGAGTAGTCAATTTTTTTCTGTTAAAAGCCATAAAATAAGCTCATATTCAGTTACAAGCAATAGAAACCATACTGCTATTGGAACATAATTATTTTATCACAAAAATTTATTATTTACAAAATCAAAAGTTACCAAATGAATTTATCAGGGAAAAAGTTAAATGTTCTTACTAGGTGATTTGAAAAACTTAAGCAAGTCTCTCATGCATTCACACGCCAAATTGTTTGCATAAGGAGAAATGTTAATTCATGTTAGTGAAACTTGACTCCCATTCACAATATTCTTGTTTTTATTGTAAGATGGCAAACCCCACATGGTTCTGTACAAGAAGGGATGTATTAAGACAGTTCCTCATTTCTGTTAATGTGTTTTGGCTCCCGTGAATATCCGTACCGCTGAACATTTTCTCAGATAATCAGTTATATTACCAACTCAATCATTTAATCCACTGAATTTACCACCACAAGAAAGACACAAAGAGTTAGTTTAATGATCCCACGTTACACAGAACTCTCATTTCTGAAGTTATACTAAACTGAAACCTTCGTAGTGATCTATAGCCTGGATCAATTTAGACTTCAGGGTTTCTTTATCTGTGTATTTTGGAAGATCAAGAAGATTAAAGCAAGTGTGAGCTACCGGAAGATAATCTTCTCCACCTCCTGTTGGCTGGATGACTAGCTTAAGACACTTCATTCCAAGAATGGGAATACGATCACTGCCTGTCAGAAACACTGCCAAGAAAAAACAAACAAAATCTTGAAGGTAGTTTAAGATGGTCTCTGTCATATCTACTCTTCCAAACACTGTTTGCATTATTTTAATTATTCCACTGAAGTTGTTCTGCTAAGTTTGAAAACCACAGAAAAATGATTTAACTCAATCTCCAGCTCACACATGGACTCTTAACTGTAACACAACAGGTGATATATAAAGGAAAACACTTAATTTTAACATAGGAAACCAGTCTTAGGAAAGAGAAAAAAAAAAAAAAAACAAAACCAAAACTCAAAGCATAAAAAAAAAAAAAGGAAAAAAAAAGCACCCAAGAACCACCACAAAAAAAAAAAAAAAGAGAGAAAAGAGCAGGATGTTCTTCAGACATTAGATATTGTTATTTAAAATCCACTAGCTAAACGTTTACTGAGCACTTGCAAGCATCCTGTAAATACAAAGAATTAGTTAGTACAATATGAAGTTTATCTGAATTCAAAACTAATCTATGCTCTATTCTCAGTAATGCTCATTCACAGGAAGCTTTAATTACTTTCTCTTCCCTGCACTTCTACACTCGTATCAGTACCATGATGTATTAACAACCAGCTACAGCTCCAAAATTCAACTTCTTGTTTTTGATGGATTGGGGTGAGAGGCAGAAAAGGTCTTGACCCTATATAAGCACTTCTCAGCAATAAAGAAAATATCTCTGTATATTCAATACTGTTTCCAGCACAAATTCAAAACATGTCCTATACTAGCTACTATGAAGAAAATGAACTAAACAAAACCAGCACAGCTGTATACTATATACTGTCTACAAAAGGGCAATACAGATCTCTCTGAAGATGAATTTGAAATTTGAAAAGATTCCTAAAATATATTAGTTATTGTTTATTCATTAGATTGTTAATAGGTTAAGTACAAGTTGACATTATGTGCCCTTTGCCTGTGTTTGTCTCCCACCAAACCCAAACTTCTCTTGCTTCCTTCTCCATTCTACCAGCAGCAGAGGTCAAATGAACTACTAGATTACAATAAATGAGTAGTGGTTTGATCTGATTTTACTATCTAAAGCTCACCAGTATAAAGCCTTCCATAGCTCTCTGCGAAATCCTTTGTCTCTCCAGCTCATACAAAACTTTGTGAAGGCATGGAGAAAGGTGAGGATCTATCAACATATATCAATGGGTCTTCCAAGACATTTGTTTTCTAGATTAGTTTTGGGTTTTCTTTCATCTTGGCGATCACATGCATGCCATGGTGACACATTCAAAAGAACCAGTCTCCACACTGGATGCAAATGCAGTGCTGGAAGATATTCAGCTAATGACATTGGGAAAGGCTATAGTGGAGGGGGAGGCTACTTAACCAAATGTTTTCTTACTCAGACTCTAACCTGAGTGTCAGGAAAATACCACCTACCTGAAATACCCTGTCCTGTATGCAGTATATTTTAATTTTGCTGTTTGAATCTTCAAACACGGTCCCATGGTGGTCTATCTTGTCATGTAAATATTAATGCTGAATTTCAATTTATTTTCTCTAGAGAAATGAAAACATGACTTTGTCATAACAGTATTCCTGATATGCATTAGTATGTGCTACAGTCTTGTCCCTGCCTGTGTCTGAGCACCTGAACATTTGGAAGCAGTGCTGATGGGAATGAGGTGGTGACAGGGTAAATGAGGAAACATTTAATGCAGAATGATAGTTTTACTAATGTATAGTTTACTGTTTCATAGAAATTACAGGTTGAAGAAATCTTGTGTATGGCTTGTGCATTCCTCAAAATTGTTCCTATTCCCTATACTACACCGATACATTGCCTAATTTCATTTAAAAAGAGTAAAGTAATAGTTACGCATTTTCCCTTTTTTTATTACAACTTATAAACTCTGCACATCCGGGGTTCCTAAAAGCTTCCCCTTGCTGCACTGCAGTGTTTATGAACAACTATCTTTTCGTCCTTATTACTATTCTGGGGAAGAGTGTATATATCTGGGGCCAATATGGTGATTATTCATAGTACTCCCTAGTTAAACAGCTTCAGAGGTGCAGTTGCTCTGGGTAAAAGTTTACAAGAGGGCCTTGTAACTTTCTCTTGAATGGAGTTTCCTTTACTTTTTCTTCTTTTTTTTTTTTTTTACAGATAATTATTTCCATTTATCAGCCTCAACCTGATACAGTAGTTTACCTTCATAAGTCTAATTAATAGAATTACCTTCATAAGTCTAATTAATAAAAAGCATAATTGTTTTCTGCTCCTAATCACAAAGTATATAGTGTAAAAACACTACGAAAAATGTTCAACTGCACAGATATCTGTTCCTTATATACAAACTTTTTCTAGTTTAGAAGTGTTGGTTAGGTTTAATGTTGCTCTGAGAAAGATAGCGCTGAATACCATACACATTTTATGTATAAAATAGTTTTATTTATTCAACTGTACTAATTGTCCCAAAGCAATAATTAATGAAAATCATTTCCATTACACTCTACCATCAATTCCCTAAAAACTGCACTATAACATTCTTTAAAGAAATATGCGTTTTTCATGGTTCAACTATTGTCATGGCAAATATCCAGACCAGTGAATAAAGACAATAAAATACCTTATAATAAGTTAGAGGCCCCTGAACACTTTTATTATACTGTACACACTAGAATCAGTGAAAGAGTTTTTAGATACTATAGTCTGGGAAACCATCTGGTTTGTTCTATTTTGGACAAAGAAAGCCATTTTTATATTCCTACTTTTCCACTTATTGGAGGGGAGCACTTATGTTGCTGTAGTGAAGATTGTGTCAGCACTTCCTTTATTAGATCCATTATAAGAACCAAAAGAGAGACTGGAGAGTCATGAAGTGTCTACAGGTGGGAGAGAAGGAGGCGTGAGAGCAGAGCAGTCAGGGACCTTCTTGCTGGCCCAGCTGTGCACGTTAGCCCAGCTGAACTTCACAGGCTCCAGTGACTTCATCAGAGCATCCGTAAGTGAATTTCACAAATTTAATGAAAATATTCAGTCAGCACTTGGCGCAGAGACCATCAAAGGAACAGGAGTCTATCCACTGGTGTCAACTGGTCATGTTTCAGTGACTAACTCATGTCTCTGGGTGAGATCATTTCCCACAGGGGCAATTATTCAGGCAGAGTTGCTGGGCTGGGTTTGGGGACAGATATGAAAGGGAGGGAGCTGCTGTCTGCAGAATACCTGCTTGGAATCATTCCTGAAACAATGCCAGAAGCAGTGTCCCTCTACCTCCTGCATCATGGCTTGGCAGCTACAGCAGCAGCAGCAAGGCAGGTCTTTGGGCCCCGCAGTCCCCCAGGCTGTATGGTGGGCAGCAGGGTGTGCCACCTGTTCTGTCACCCTGCAGGCAGAGGATACTTGCCTATACTGAGAGCTTATGCCTGAGCCTTACGATTGCTGGTGTATAGTGGTATCAGTACAAAATAACACAAAATAAGGAGAATGCCCATGGCATTTCAAAATTTTGAAGAAAAACACTCCAACCCTCATATGCTGTAGAAAGAGTTTCAGGAAATGGTAACAATCATTTTTTTGTTCCACTTCAGAATGAAATAAATATGGAACTGCCATTATTTCCTGCGGGAATTTTTATCCCCATGAAGTAGACGATCATGTTGATTAATTCTAGCTTTTGTTTCTTGGGAGAAATATTTAACTATACTTCAGCTAATCTTACAGGCAGATAAAAATCAGTATTTTGTATTTCAAACACAATCACTTCCCTCTGAAGACTCCTGTTTTGGTTTTCATTATGGCAGAAAGTTTTATAATACATTATGGGGGGTTTTTTTAAGAATTAAATATTGACTATGTCAAGTTGTAGACCTGAAGGTCTGTCCTGCGCAGACTGTCATTTAGAATATACCTGATGCAGAGACAGCAAATAGTAACATAATGGGAGCCTTGCTAAAATACGGTATAAAGGGAACAAAATTTTTTTAAATGTCCCAAAATTCTCAGATATCATTATTGAAGTACAAAGTAATAGATGTAACAAAGGACTTTTCTATGTAATATACAACTTTGAGTATTTGAGAGAAATGATGAGTTTCTTGTTAAGCTTTGTTGACTGTTAAGTCTTCAAAACACATGAATAGTGTAGGCAGCTAACCACCTCAATGTCTACATTTGAGAAGTTACTACTTCAGCTGGCATTTCCTTCATGATAAATAGCTTGTATAGGAGCTTCCATACAACTTCTGTGCCAAGTCAGCTAACCCAGCTTGAATCACCACCAAAGGTGACTTAAAGTAACTAATAACTTTTGTGCTGTAAGTGGCTTTCAAATACATTGTCTGTCAGAATTGCAGCAATTTCCTTAATAAATAAAAATCTGGTGTGGTCACACTCTAAAAAATGGTTTATTTTGATTAATCAAGTTGGTAAGAAGTCTCCATTTTAATTCATGTGTGCCACTTTTCGAGCTATCTTCTGTGCACAGAAAATTACACAGTTATCTAATTAGATTAAAGTCTTTCCATGTCTGAAAGTGGAAAATCCATACTTATGGTATAGCCCTCTACAGGAAACAGCTTTCCTATACCATACCTTTTTATACTTGAAAAAAAAAATATTTCCCTTCAGAGAATTTTCATGAGAAAATGGAGGCATTATTGGTCAGAATAGCCTCACATGCTAACTAGAATGAAAGCACTGCAAATACATATTTTTATCAGGCCAGGAACTTGAATCTCATATTTCCCTAAGAGTCATGGAAGTCACTCTTCTTAAGATCTTTCCTCAGTTTCAACAGATAGTATCTTGCAACTGAAAAAAATCTTTTCAACAAAAGTTTTGAGGAAGTATGTTTTTGGTGCCGTGAAAGAAGTTGCTGATAACAACTTGTGTCATCTTTCAACTGCCTTTTCTCTCAGTTTTGTTGTTGTTGTTGGGTTTTTTCTGTCTATGATTTTTATATGAATTTAATTTTTCAGGTATTTCAAGAAAAAAAAAGCTTTTTTTGTAAAGATGACTGGCAGCTTGCAGCACTCCAATTCTACATTCAGTCATTTAGTAATCTCATATTTGCATCCCTGAATCTGGCAACAGATTCTCATGAAGTTCCCATGCTGATTATTCCTACTTTTGGATTTGCATAGGGCTGAACCAAACCACATTCTGATCACAAACTGAACGCTGCTATCTGTGAAATTTGGCACAGCAGGTTTATTTTGTCTTTGCCATACTTGAAGAAAGCCTTGAGATATCATCAGCTCCATTAGGATTTGATTCAAATCTTGCTTCAAAGGCTTCTAGAGGACAATACTGAGTGGAGACAGGAGTTACTCTTATGGAAGGTAGCTGACAAAGCTTTCCTGGGTTGCTGAGATTGCTTCATCACATTCCAGAAATGTTCATAATTCAAAGTTTGTCTGTTAGCTCAAGATCTCGAAATATCATGGCACAGCTTTGTCACCAACCAGATGAGTGACACAGTAGACCTCTGTTCAGTAAGAAATGGCTTACAGAAAACATTTTAATCCTGATCTTTTTTCCACCCATCATTATTATCCTGGAACAATAAACAAATGTTGTGATTTACATTTTTCATATGCTGGGTTTAGAAATATCTAGTACCGTTTACTTCAGCTAAAGTCACTTTAACAGAAGTTATGCTTTTGCCTTGATGAATCACTCTGAAATGTTATGATCTGTTTATCTGGTTTTGGAGGAGAAGTTATTCTGGTCTGATCTTGCCAGGCTAGGTACTGAATGGTGAAGTCAGCCACATGTATGAAATTGCTTGCAGATGGCTAGCATGGAAGTTGAGCTTAATCTCCACATTTATCTAGCTTTTATGAAACCAATTTTCGAGCAAGGGGATATTTTATTTTATTGCATTTACTCATCTTGATTTCTCCTGTGACCAAAGAATTCTTCCCCAGCTGCTTTGTTCTTAATTGTAAGTGAGCAATTACTTCAGGATGTGTTATTTTTGTAGCATAAGCTATTCCCAGAACAAGAGAAACAGAGAAAGACAGGGCATGCCCAAGATGTTTCCAAAACTCCACTCTTGCTATTTGTATCTTTTTTTCATGATGCAGTTTCTTTTAAAGTATTAGTCTTAGCAGGGTGGTTGCAATGTGATTTTCACAAATGAGATTTTCCTTTCCCAGTTATGTTGTACTCTATTTATGGTTGTTCCACTAAAATTTAACTTCTAAAGTTTTTTTTTGTAGGCTTGACAATTCCCTTGTCTTTCTGTTTCTCATGAAAAATGCAGGGATTCAGCTGCATCTCTTTATAGTGTCCATTAAATGCTTTAAGAGATTCTTGTGAAGTCTTAGAAAGATACTCACTAATGAGGTACGATTGCCATATCTTGGCTGAGTACTTACAGAAGCACTGACCTGTTCATTATAAAATCTAATTTGGAAAGATGTGGCATTTATATCTTGTTTGGAAAACTCATAATTCAAAAACAGCAACAAAAAAAAATCTTATGTAAACCTGTCAAAGCACTTGTAAATACTTTATGAATGAGAGTTCCATAAAAGAAAGAAGTTGTTTATAAAATCTATAAAATTCACTATGCCTTTTCAGACATTTTTTAGTCTCACAAAATTTGTGCAAAGTCATGCATTCAGGAAGCTTCAATTAAGCAATTTATTTATGCAAATGGTGAATGTAGTAAGTTAATTAGAGCAGCAATGGGTGTTTGCTAGAGATTCCAAGTTTGGCAGTCTAATCACTTCACTCTGGCATGCTGCATGCCATTTGTCCCTTAGGCTTCCCATAAAAATCAGTCAAAACTCCGCATAAAAATGACAGATTGCTTTAAATTCAGGAGCTGTGTCCTGAATATGTTCTAAATAGGATTTGGTCTTGGGGAAAGGAGCAGGGAGTATGGATTTGTAATCAGATGCTGAGACCCAAGAGAGAGGACTAAAGCAGACAAGAAAGGAAGATGAAATGAATACATATGAAGCATCCAAATAGCATTTTCAAGTACAGCATGACTCAGGAGTCAAATTTCTCTATATATGCACACAAGACCCAGACTCATGCTTTGCAATATCATACTGGATCTATCGATACCCCCACAAAAAGGGCAAGGTAAATGTTTAACTGAAGAAAGAAAAAAGAAACCCATACCAAGAAAAATCCCTCTACATGTTTACCTGGTATTTTGTTGCTTTCTGCTTCAGGAAGGAGATGATGCTAGTTAAGACTGGTAAAGAAAGTAAATCTGTCTGGTACTCCAACCACAGAACACCAATGGTGACCAGTGCTTAGATGTTTTTCGAATTTTCAGCTTCAAAGGCTGGCTACCAACCCACTGTGTATAGTATAATTTTAGTCCCTTTCATTATACAGTGATAAGGTAGATTCATTTAGATGTGCTTGCTGGCACTTTTATTTGGTGTCATTAATTTTATTGCTCCACAAATAGTCAGATAATTCTTCTGATTATTATTTATGCCTTGACTTACTCAAAGTATGAAGACGTTGACTGTCCAGATTTTTTATTCTGTAGCTCTATCAGTTTTTGTTTCCTTCTCTTATTCAATAAAATTGCTAGTTCTGATGCTGCATTTACTATTTTTTTTCAATTTTTATTGGCTTTTTTACACTTCAAAGGATAAAAGAAATTCCATTTAATTGCTCAATTTTGGCATACACTGTTGTGAACTATGAATGTACACTTCACACTGGCCTTCCAATAATTCTGGCAACATTTGCTGAAATAGCAAATTCATGGGTCAGAGATTTGGGAGTAGGCCGCAGTCTACATGGCACAGTAGCTGGAAATTCAGGTTGCCTGTAATGCAGGTGTGTGGTCCATTTAAAAATCATTAATTGATCCTGATGACATGTGACATAGGAATTGGAAAGGCATAGAACAGCCAGTGTCATATCCATAAAGCTGTGAGGATATTACAGTGAATTTAATATGTTTTCATTGCATCATTCATAACTCTAATGAAAATATAATGTGTTTGGTTTTCTTTTTACCTAAGTACATTCTGTGTTTGTAACTGCAAGGAAAGAACTGCATAGATACACATGCACAGGGGAGTAGTGATGCCTTTTAGTAGTATATTTTATTCTGGGTATAATTTTTTTCCAGGTGGATTGTCACAGTTAGGTCTTTTTCACATTGATAACTGCCTTGCAGTTCTGATAAAATAATGGTCAAATGTCTCAGATCACTGTGCAGATAAATGCTGATTTTTTTTTTTTTTTTAAGAGAATTATTACACTCCCTCCTTTTGCTGGAATAGACCTATTTCTTCAGTGTTTTCATCCTTTAAGGTGGACAACATGTTTCGGTTCTTTCTTTCTTTCTCTCTCCAACTTTTCAGTTTCAATCCAACTGTTAAACAAGAACAACATCATGTGTTGTTCTCCCTTCTCACATTTTTTTCCACTGACACTTTGTTTTAATATCAAGAGACACTGAAGATTTTCTGTTTATTACTGGTGAAATGGCTGGTCATCAGTTCATCCCAGGGGGAGTATCACATATGCAAATGGAAGAAATATAATCTTTAAAAAGGAATTGATTACTGAAACTTTGATGAAATGTAGTAACTAAAGCGAGGAATAAACCTACAATGACCTTCCTGAAAAAGTTTGAAACTCCATATAAATCTCCTAATCCTACCTACAGATCTTCTTTTATAACTACTGCACGCTCTTATGTCACCTTCTCCTGTAACTTTGTCTGTACTCTTGAAAAGTCCGTGTGATAACTGAAAAAAGAAGAATGATCCCTTATTGATGTGCAGTCTTATCTCTAGCTGATAGTGAGTACTGGCACAAAAAAAATTCTTCCAGAAGTGTTCATTTCTGGGCAGTACTTTGTTGGCAAGTGACAGCAGAGCTGCAGTGCAGGTGACAGAAAAGCCACCTAACTAAAGGTTTGATGATGAACACAAATCTAAGAGCTTTGGATTCACAGAAGTGGCTGTGGACAATTTCTCTTTTGTGATTTTCCTTTTTTTCATTATTTCTGACATTTCAGAGATGAAGCCTTGTTATATACCACAAATCTATGGCAGTGGACCAGAAAGATAAGAATTCACTAAGATATAAAACGTACAGACTAAGAAAATGAGTGAAAAATTGAAAAGACAAGAGTGGGTTGGTAGCTCGTTGCTAGTGAACTATAGTACCTTGAATGGAGAATTAGGTATTTAGAAACCCAGTAAAATAAAATATAAGCTGACTATGCCGAGAGAGAAAAAGCTGAAATATTTAAACCTTCCAAATCAAGACTTATAATAGATAGACCAGTTCAGCTTTAGCACAGGAGTTCCACAGATAAAGTTTCATCTATAGTTGATGAAGTATCATTTTCAGCATGTTATACTGCGCTTGTATACTTAGTAAATAAAATGAAATATCATAAGGATATCCACACAACTACCAAATGACATCCAATAATATCTAATCCAATATGATCATATACAAGAAAACAATAGGAAGGAGAAATTAAACTTACTAAGAACTAGAAAAAAGTTTGGAAATAATAACTTTTCACCTGACCCAAACTAGCCAAAGAGGTATTCCATACGACAGCACGTCCTGCCCGCTATATAAACTGGAGGCAGTTACCCGGAAGAGCTAGATCACTGCTCAGTCGGGCTGGATATCGGTTGGTGAGTAGTGAGCGGTTGTATTCCCTTCCCTTGTTATTTCCCTTATCATTATTATTATTGATGGTAGCAGTAGTGCTTTTGTGTTATACCTTAGTTACTGGTCTGTTCTTATCTCAACCTGTGGGAGTTACTTTCTTCTGATTCTCCTCCCCATCCTGCAGGAGCAGAGGGAAGAAGGTGGGGAGTGAGAGAGAGACTGCATGGCTGACTGAATTTAAACCATAACAACAAGACT
>JBCJKH010037391.1:0-10902 GCA_039877255.1 Loriculus beryllinus | reverse complement strand
AATAATAATAATGATAAGGGAAATAACAAGGGAAGGGAATACAACTGCTCACCACTCACCAACCAATACCCAGCCTGAATGAGCAGTGATCTAGCCCTTCCGAGTAAAATATCCCAGTGCTGTGGTATGGAATACCTTTTTGGTTAGTTTGGGTCAGGAGTCCTGTCTCTGCTTCCTCTCAGCTTCCTCCCCTCTCTGGCAGAGCATGAGACTCAAAGTCCTTGGTCAGACTAACCATTACTAAAAACATTGGTGTTATCAGCTCTGTTCCCAGGCTGAAAATCAAAAGCACAGCACTGCACCAGCTACTAAGAAACAGAAAAGTGACTGCTATTGCTGAACCCAGGACAAGAGGAAAAAGAGACAACAGAGTAATATTACCCTGATCTTTTTGAAACCATGTAGAATGAATACATTGATTAGTAAGTGTGAACTGTAATTCCTGAAAATTTGCATAGTGCTTTTCTGGCTTTCTGAATGTTTGCTGCTATCTGATGGAGAAAAAAATGAAAGACCAACAATATTCTTTACAGTGGAAATTACTGTGCTCAGCAAATAAAAGCGGTTACATGAGAAGATTTACACTATGCTGCTTGACATGCTAACTTAGTTTGGCGTTATATATCACTGCTTTGCCTCTTTAACAATTCCTCTGTATTAGAGATCATACTACAGATTGGCCAGTTGTCATTTGAGGAAATTTATTAGTAGGCCATCACAGTAGTGTCAATACCCACCTGCCACCACTTTGAATTTGCAAACTAAAACCTCAGAGGACTGAAATGAGTAATGTCCACTTGTTAGATGTTAATGCATCTGGCGTGATCATAATTATCCTTACATACTCTCATCAGATTAGCATTAGCATGTTAGTTATATTAAATACACTTATAGGGATCAAAACGGAACTCCTAATAAAAACTATATAGCTGCCACATTTCATTGTAGTACAGTGTAATAATGCATCTACTCTTTGAAATACAAATGTATATATATTGTCTTTTTTCCTGAGAATAGTAAGATGCATTGATTAGATTGGTCAGAGATGCCCTACAGTTTCCAGTATTGTAAATTTTTAAGGAAAGACTAAAAGACTAAAAGGATTACTGAACCTACCAATATTAACACAGATATAGTTGAAATTTCCTGAAAGAGTGAGAGATACTGACATCCTTTTTTTTTTGTGTGTGTGTGTGTGCGTGCGTGATTCTAAGGAATTTGTTAAATAAAGTATTTTTCTGAGAAGCTGTTTGAAATACAACACTGAAATATATTTTAAAGGCATTATAAAAGAGCGTAAAAACAAAAAGTCTAAGAGATTAAGGAGCACATGGCTCAGTTTCAGAAGTGTTTTCTCATATCCAGGGACTACGGAGTTTCACTAGGATATGAGAAATTGAAAAGTAATTTCCCCCTATTCAAATAAAAAAATGTATAAAATCCTTGCAAGGTTTATACTACCTGTGTAGGTAATGGAAGTACAAGAGGGCAAAAAGACCTGCTAGACTTTACTCCTTTCCCCTGTAATTCACTCCCAATAGTTAAACAGAATATGACCTGAAGTTTACTGTTAGTAAATCTAAATGACATTTTTTTTGTCTGTCAAGGGAAGATAACCATTCCTTAAATTGTAAATTCTTTCTCTAAAGTCTTCTTTCTTAAATCTTACACCCTAAAAAGAAGTTGTCTCAATATAAATTATGGTCTTAGCTTTTAAACAATATTGCTCAATAGTGATGTATTTTTAAAACATGATTTAAGAAACAATCCAAACTACAGTGGCACGTAATTCATCACAACTTTCCAAATCAATCCCCTATAGAGAGGAAATCTTCCTGTAATAGAATTTTTTCATTTTTTATAAAGATTTTTTTCTATGTCTTTTCCCTCATTGCTATACTGTAAGACACGACATCTGTCCCTGCTGCTGTCTCCTTAACTTTTGGAGTTTTTCATGCTGCCACAGGGAAATTCTATTCCAGGTTGTGCCTCTTTGTGCACAGTTCATGTTACACGAAAAGCAGAAGCTACATACTTTGTTCCTGTAATTTAATTGATGAAATAAAAATTCCTCAAGGTTCTGTCCGAAGTACATTATTTTTCCCATCATGGCTAACAAAATATATCATCTATGGCTAGTGCCATAACTCCAAGTTTGGTCACCATTGTGTTGCAATCAGCAGATTGTATTACATTTTAATGAATTACATTTTCATATAGAACAAGAACAGTAATTTGCCTGGAATACTCAATACAACATAACAAGTATGCTGTGCAAGTCTTCACACAGACTAAGTTTAAACTTAATTTTTGTTTTTGATAATTTCTGAAAATCCACATAATAATTTATGATGGATACCTGAAGTAAATTTGACATCTAAACCACTCTGACTATTTAGGTTTTTAGAAATCCCATTTCTTAGCTTTTCTGACAACAAAACAGATAAAAAAACAAAACAAGGAATTGTGTACAAATATTTCTGTGTCTTGATAAGATTTAAATGTCGAGGCAAATATTTAGCAAGGTAAAACATCTTTCTCACTTCCATTATACACATCGGCCCACATTTTTCTTAATTAATACTTCCCCTTCTGTAGCTCTTCCTATGCCTGTGAGTGGTGCTTTCTTAGCATACATGTGTGTTACAAAGAAATGACATTGTCCACCACTATAAATTTGAGTAGCTCAACTGATTTTCATAGTACCAAGCTGATTTACACCATCTGATGAACTGACCCCTAGATCCTTACCTTTTTTACAGCTTAATGTCGGATAAGTTTTCTTTGCAGTTATTTTTTGACAGTGCAGTCTAACTGACTTAATAGCAAAACAAGAGCTAATTACTTCAGTTTCATGCCCGAGGAATCTTTAATATGAGAATATTTTTACTAAAACAGTTGAACACCTTTAGCACACCCTCTCCTTCTGTTAGTAGCTGACATTACCAAAATCGCAGTCATTCTTCCCACTTTAGAACACAGGTGCTTAATTGCTATTTTACCTAGAAAAGGAATAATTAAATATCCTGCTTACTTGTTAATGATGTTAAAATTGCTAGAAATGTAGATGCTAGTGGGTTTTTGTTGCTTTTTCCACCCCCTACCCCCTTCCCCCCTCCCCAGATGGTGAACAGTTACCGCTAATATTGTTAAAATTTGAAGACATTTACACTGTTTGCAAGATTCAGTGTTCAAAACTGAACCACAGCAGAACAAAATAGAAAAAAATTACACAAGGCAGAGTTGCACCACTTGTAACTCAAACTACCATCAGGCAGTGAGGCAGACTGACTTAAAGTTTTCTTTAAATTTCTCTTGCTTCACACACTTTTCCTCCTTTTCCATCACCCAATGATTTGTATAGGATATATGAAGAAATAATTGACTACAAGTCAATTGATATTTAGATTGGATCCCACAAAGTATGCTACTTCGTGAATTAAATTATAGAACTCAATGATTGATATTTTGGGCCATAGTGAATATGCATAAATCAGAATATGGGCCCTTAGTTCAGGTTAGGTTAAATATTAGGACAGATTCATTATATAAGAAGGAAATGGATCCTAGTTTCAATATATGTAGAGAAAGGCTCTCATATTTATGTCTAGTGTCTACTTTCTTGTGACGACAATGTAGGAATTTTTCCTTAATGAGGACCTTCAGTAACAATCACAGTCATGAGATATTTTCTGGCCACTCAAAACATAGAAAAGTCTTTAGGTACAAGAACTCATTGTGAAAATCCACTGGGAGCAGAACAGGAAGACAAAATTATTTCATGGTCCCTTAGGAGCCAACTTATGTTAAGATCATAAAAATCTTTTTTCTTGTTTCTTCATCTGATTGACTGACATCCTAAATATTTCATAACTCTTTTCTCATCATCTTCTCAGAAGATGCCACAAATTCACCAGGCAATTTGTCTTAGATCTGATTTGGACCTCATCCCATTTAAAAATTAAAAGACAATGAGCTTGATTTTTTCTCTTGACTTAATAGAATTCAGTTTTCCGAAGTTGTGTTTATGCTTTTTTGACCAGACAAATTAGCCATTATATCTTCTTAAACAATTCATTAGTTACTAATGGCTGCAGTGACATCTGCTGATGACAGTGAAGCTGATCAAGTAATGCTTTCACTGCTGCTAAATTCATCCACTCATAAATTCCTGGGTTTGCAAAGAGCAGAGAGGAGCAGGCAGAGATTTGTTCTTGAAGAACTGCTTATTTATCCAGAGTTGAAACATCTAACTGTTCCACCACAACCTGAATCCAGGAGTGTACATGCATTTGAACTCTATGGCCAGGAGCTAAAGGGGAAAGTTGTAGAGAATTTAATTTACATTGGCCTTCTACCTTTATGTCTTCTATCATGTTTGAGAAGTTATTCTTTCCATTAAAATATGTGTACACTGAGAGACCATAAAAGGAGACAGTCTGTTTGGACAGTTGTGCTTTTCTCACATAGCAAAGCCTATGCTCCAGCATTGCATTCACCCCAAAGCCTGAAAGACACTAGCCATATCTATACAGCTTTGCTGGATTGCTCCTGTGCTGATTTTTTTTAACCTACATATGCAAATACCTAAAACACATCAGTATGCTAGGTGAGAAATGTTGCCTAATACCTTAAAAGCTCACCAGTATTGACCCTCCCGCTCTACAGATGGTGAGCGACATGCTTGCATGACACACGCTTGTCCTCCACTACAACCCAAACTGATCCTGGGCATGCGTGGGAAGTAACTAGTAGCAAGGGCCCAGAAATGTGCTAGGAGGAGTGCTAGTCATCAAACCCTCTGGAAAACTGCTCTGATCCCATCTAACTAATAAAGGCATGAGTAGCACTGGGGACAGTGTGATAAACCATTCAAGGTGTACAAGCTCATAAAATAGCCCTGCCATTATAGGCTTGATCTCTGCTGTACTCACCGGGTAGAAGCTGAGAAAAGGTCTGGATGGTTAGGATGTTTTACAAGATTCATACAAGTTATTTTCTTGCCACTGGTAACACATCTGGTAAAAAATATTTACTAATTTTTATTGCTAGAAGGGCTCCAAGCCACCAAATCATATAGCCACCATACATGATTCTACAAAAAAAAAAACCAAAACTGGAAGGTGAGAGAAGATATTTTTCTTTTCTTGCAACATGTAAATACGTTTGCATGTAAAAGCAACAGCTGTGTCCTGTTGCTTTGTTTCCAAAGTTTATGATTATTTCCACTCTTCTAATAAAGCTTTTTTTGCTGTTTTTTGTTTTCACATGGCCTCAGATTTCTTGAGATTGTCAAACTTCTGACTGTAAAGGGTATTGAGAGCATGTTTAGTTTTGCTATGCTTTATGCTGGTTAAATTATGCTTCAGGAGAGAAATGAAACATACTGAAATCAGCCCTTTTGTTGCCATTAACCAACTGGCAGAAGGGCTATAGATAGATTACAGACCCATGCAGAGATTTTCTGAACATCCTGAAAGGATAGTACATAATTTACCATGTCCAGCAAAGATGCAATGGACCTAATATAGTTTTTAGGTATAGCTAAGCAAACCAACTGCTTGTGGGTTTATTTATTATTTCATCCTTCACTGCAACATAAAACCATATGCCCTCAGTTATCAGAGAGATAAACCAGTTTTGTGATCTCTGTGAATAAGGAGACTTTGCATTTTCAAGGAGATAATAAACCATCATATGCTATTATGAGAACTTTTTATTGCAGCAGCATTTTTTATTTAGTTTGTGTGTCTAAGGATGGAAACGGAGCTGAAGTACAGGCCCAGATCATGATACCTGTCCTGCAGAAGCAGAGCATGACACCTGCATCCTTCAGTTTGGCAAATCTCACTTGACTTCTATGAATTGAGCATCATGCCAAACTTTGTGTAATCTAGTGCTTTGGCTCTCCTCATACAGTCATTAACACTTGAAACATTCACAATTTGGCAATCATTTTACTGAAATGTTTTAAAGAAAAAACACAACCTTAAACAGGAGTTTGTTTTAAGATGCTTCATTGAAATAAAAATGTCAGTGGTCAGCTCCAATATCTACATTAGGAAAAAATTAGATGAAAGATCTTGAGAAAACCCTTCTTTAATATTTCCAGGAACTGAGGGTTTTTTTCCTTTAAAGTACTTTCAAAATGTAAATTTTTGTTTTCAGATAGAAATTTATGACCATTCTGAAATTTTCAATATTTTAAAACTTTTTTCAACCTGTGCAAATTCTTATGAAATAGAAAAACATTTTGCATTCAGCTGAATTACAAAGTATTCATAGGATAATTCCACTAAGAAAATTATTTAAAGCACAATAAGTGACCTCAGAGAACCACTCAGCATACGGAATTTCCTCTTGATATAGCAGAGAACAATTAGATTTTTAGAAGAAGAAAGAAAATATATATTACCTGTTCATGCTGCTAATCGTCACATCCACAATCCAATGCATTTAAACAGTTCCTAGTGATTTAATAATTGCCATTCTCTTACAAAAATAGCAATTTTCTCATACCCCAACAATACAGAAGTAGTTTTTTAGTGTAAATGTCTTCATCTGCAATTACTCATATTCAGTAACTTGAATTTTTAGGAAAGGTTTTTCTGGCAAATCACTTTAACTCAGATAGCAATCCTGCTTTGCAACTTAAAAGTTGAACAAATGTTTCTAGGCTCCATTTATAATATAGGAACCACAACAGGAACGACTTCTCAGCTCACTGAATTTAGTAGTAGCATTTTTTCCTTTGCTTGCTGTGTCTAAACTCCTAGTCCACAATACTGGATTAACCTTTGTTTATGAAAATAACTCATATGGTGGTAGCCTTCAACAAACAAGGGAGTGCCAAACATCCTTCTGGCAGTCTCCTGCATGCACAATAGTGTTTCCACTTTGTGCATTCTGTGAAGTTTGAGCAATACCAAGTGACTTAGCTTCACAACAGATATTTTTTTTTTACATATTCTGTCAAAAATAAATTGCATTATCCTGTTTGCATCTCAAGTACAGACATGAGGGTAAATCTTTAATTGCAGACACAGCTGTTGCATTGCTTATAAAACACTTTTCACATAGATCGCTGTGCATGTGGAATTGTACTGTGGCCACATAATATACTTCACTTTAAGAAAGGTGACAAAACTCAGCATTTTTTATATCTGGGTGAAAGTGACAGAAAATCAGCTGTCTTAATGATTATGAAATAATACATAATGATATACATTTTCTATTCACTTCACTTTAACCACCATTCGAATAACTCTTCTTCTAATCCTATTTTAGTCCAGACTAACTCATTATTTTATTCAATAGTCTCATTTTGCCTAAAATAATGCTCATCTTTCTCTCAATTTTGGATTCCCAACTCCTCATCCTATTCATGACCTAGAATAACCATAACTATGTGCTGAGTCCTGCAGATTCTGTAACAATGGAAAACCAGGATCAGGAAGAGATTCTGATCTCCCTCTCCCACAGACAGTGATGCTTAACTTCTGTGTATGCCTTGCTGAAATGTCAGTTGGGATAAGACTGCCCACTGTTCTTTGCCTAAGTGCACTGCAAGACCAGCATTTGGTTCAGTAGCATCCCTACACAGGAGGAGGCTCTTAGCTTGCCTATGCAACAGTATTTGTGGCTGTTTAAGGGCAAAACAATTCTGTTAGATTTGTGCACTGATCTAGACAGATAAACAGAGCCAGTAGTACTGAGGCAGCCTCCATCTCAGTGCAGTCCCTAAGGCCTTTGGTAGCTGAGCAAGGTCAAACTGGCGAACTGAAAGTGTGTCAGGATCAGGTTTAAAGCTATCCCTAAGGCACAAACTACATCCATCTCTTCCATCCACTGCAGAAGTGGATGAAACTCATACAGGATGTTGCTGAGGGATGCTTGGGAGAAAGGGAGCACGTGAGAAAAGGGCATTTGGTTATGTATTGCTGAAGGCTGAAACATTTCAGTATTTCCTGTGTTATTAAATAAGATAATAAAAAATGCTTACTGTTACATTAATACTAATTGTATGATTCCCTTTGATTCTATTGAGCTTTGGATAAATTTTATAATACCTTAAATAATACAGTATGGGATTTTTTATTAGATTTTAAGATTGTAGTGTTTACAATACTCTATACAAACACACAGCTGTTGCACTTATGTTTTAATGTCTAGATCTCATACCAAACTAGCTATCTCATAACACATGCCGTATTTTGGAACAGTTCTTGGTCCTGTGCTATTTAAGGATTAAAAAAAATAAATAAATCAGTACAAGTAAGGAGGAGGAAGTGTCACTGTTGCCAAATGACCTGTATAGAATGACCTATCACTTGTTAAGCTGGGCATGAGCAAATGATGTGTGTTTGAACATGTGAAAAATGCAGCATTCAGAAGAGTGACAAGTTTGAAAGTGCTTTGGAATCATGCTCAGTAACTGATTGAACGTGAGCTCATTTTCTGATCTCCTGATCATATGACCACAGCCATCTTTACATGAATTAACAATATATCTAGAGTAAGACTATAATTGATGTTCACATTTGACCAGAAATATATGATAGAAAAACAATATTAGTTTTCTGATAACCTGAAAGATTCACATGGAGAACAGAAGTCAGACAAATAATGAACTGTTCAGTATAGCTGGTAAAATAACTGAATACTGAAGTGAAATAATTTTAGATGTTTTTATGAATCTTTATTAGCAAGAGTAAATAGCTTACTGATGACTGTTATATAGTTACTCTCCTTCACAATTTGCAAGTTAGGACTTGTAGATTACTTTATAAAATTTAGGTTCTGTTTCAGATATAAATTAATTGAGGGGTCTTGTAGCCACATCATTACAGGAAACCAGAACAAATTATCATTCAACTCTCATTTTACAGCATGAATGTTAGAATCTGAAGCTTCTGCCATTGAAATCAATGGGAAGTGTTTCACGGACTACAGCAGGGACAAGATGAGGCATCATGTCTTGCTGACATTTATGCTAAAATGTTTCCTTCAAAGGAAAGCTTTTATAACTTCCCATCTTCTTTTCTTTTTTTCCCTTTTTTTTTTTTTTTTTTTCATTGAGGATAACAACAGGAAAAAAAGAAAAAAGAGCTAAACTCTCAACTGTTATAAATTGGCCTGTTGACTTATTGGAATTCTACCAAATTATACCTACTGATGATTTGGCCCATGAGCCTTAAACTGTGGGGTAAAGCAGGAACTCTCAAAAGGTAGAGGTAAACAAAATCATTTTTAGTCAGTAATTAGTCTTCTAAACATTAAAAACCTTAATAAGCTGCAAGCAACTGAACTTCATTTCAGTGCACTGCTCTTCATGTTTCATGTTACTTTATTAGATTAGCTTGCAAATTAGCTTACAGTAATGAAAAATTATTAAACTTAAACCAATGGAAATTAAATGGCTTAACTGTAAAGACATTTGAAATTGCTTTTAAAATTGACAATGGGGTTTATTCACTGATCTTTCCATGCTTAAAGTTTAGCAACAACTTCTTTCTGTAGGTGGATCGTGTCTACAAAGCACTTAAGGGCACCTTTGTAAAGTGACATCTCAAGTCTCTAGTTTTCAGGCTTTCCCTGTGAGCTGTTCATTGTTCAAAGCAAGCTTGGAGACATTTAAGCAGCACAGTATAGAAATAGCACAAAAATGTATCACTACACTGTGACTGGCAACTGCCAAATAATTGTATATGTATTTGTGATGCATGCCTGCCCATAATTGTAACTCAGAGGATAATTTCAGAAGAAATTATGCATGTATACTTTGCGCAGTTTGTTTGGTGATATGCTATAAAAGGTAGAACCCTTAACTTTATTTGAACAAATGTGTGTTTTGATCCCTGTAGTAAGTTACATTACTCTTACATGGAAAAAAATAAACAGTGTTGAATAGTATGCTTTTAGTATGCTCTAGAAACACAGCTGAAGTTGTTGGAATTTGTTTTTCTTATGTACTTTGAAATTTTTCAATTCTATCTTAAATACATCCACCTGTTACCAGTAAAACATACCAGAAAAATTGCACTTATTTTATGGCATGGAAGGACCATACATTCATTCTTCAGCTGATTTATAGGACCCTAATAGAAAATTTAAATATAAAAAGTCTGCTGAAAACACTGAGCATCCAAAAGGAAGCAAACCAAAAGGAAGTAAACCAAAAAGGAAAGTCCCTATATCCTAAACAGGCACAGCAAACCTTAAGCAGCATATGGGCATGAAACAGATGGGGCACAAACTGAGGGGACTTCACAAGCTCTTTGCAGTTAAAAATTCACAATGGCTTTGTGAACCCAGGTATGCTTTGGATCAACAGGTTGTTTAATGCCTGCAAGGAAAGAGGCTGCTGGAACAGCTATGGAGAGACATGGAAGGAAGGGACGCCTGCTCCAAAGTTCCAGTACCCATTGGACACCAAGGAATCAACAGCCCCTTTGTTCTCAGCAGTCTCCTGAGGACTTCAGTGGATCAAGTAATGTCTTTGTTGAAAGCTGGTCCTTCCATTACATTACACTCGAAAAAGAAAGATTAACAAAATCTGAGCAATGCCTTATGGTGATCTTCTGTAAGGGAGTGTATTTAGAACCATGGAACAGTTAGGGTTGGAAAGGACCTTAAGATCATCTAGCCCCAAACGCCATGCCATGGGCAGGGACACCCCACACTAAACCATGCCACACAAGGCTTTGTCCAACCTGGCCTTGGACACAGTCGGGGATGGAGCATTCACAACTTCCCTGGGCAACCCATTCCAGTGCCTCAACACCCTAACAGGAAAGAATTTCTTCCTTATATCCAATCTAAACTGCCCCTGTTTAAGTTTTAACCCATTACCCCTTGTCCTGTCACTACAGTCCCTAATGAAGAGTCCCTCCCCAGCATCCC
>JBCJKH010037388.1:0-16114 GCA_039877255.1 Loriculus beryllinus | reverse complement strand
AGCTGGGAGGAAGCAGGGACAGGACACCTGACCCAAACTAGCCAAAGGGGTATTCCATACCACAGCACGTCATGCCCAGGATGTAACAGAGAGTTACCTGGAAGGGCTGGTTCACTGCTCGGTCAGGCTGGGTATTATCAGTCTATGGGTGGTGAGCGGTTTTATTCTCTTCCCTTGTTATTTCCCTTATAATTATTATAATTGGTGGTAGCAGCAGTGGTTTTGTGTTATACTTTAGTTACTGGACTACGCTTATCTCAACCCATGGTAGTTACATTCATTTTTATACTCCTCCCTATCCCTCTGGGAGTGGGGAGGGGTAGGGGGAGGGAGGAAGCGGGGGTAGTGGGCGAGCTAGACTGCGTGGCTGACTGAGTTTAAACGACGACACTCAGCCTTTCTTCAAATGAGAGGCATTCCAGCCCTCTGATCATGTTTGTGGCCCTTCTCTGGACCCATGCTAATAGGTCCATGTCTTTCATGCACTGATGACTCCAGAACTTCTGGATGCAGTACACCAGGTGGGATCTCACTAGGGGAAAATCAGCTTCCCTCCACCTGCTGGCCATGCTCCTTTTGATGTAGCCCAGTATATGGTTGGCTGCAAGAGCACATTGCTAGCACATGTTCGATTTCTTATCTACCAGTATCCCCAATTTTAATACAGGACTGCTTTAAATCCCTTCATCCCCCAGTCTGTACTGACACTGGAGATTGCCCTGACCCAGGTGGAGGACCTTGCACTTGTCCTTGTTGAACTTCATGAGATTTGCACAGGCCCACCTCTTAAGCCTGTCAAGATCCCTCTGGACAGCATCCCTTCCCTCCAGCATTTCAACTACACCACTCAGCTTTGTGTTGCCTGCAAACCTGTCCAGAGTGCACTCAATCCCACTATTTTTATTATCTATGAAGATATTAAATAGTATTGGTATGACCTTTGAGGTACACTCTTTGCTGGTTCCCACTGGTACATTGAGCCATTGACTCTAACTCTTGCGTGTGTGGCCATCCAGCTAATTCGTTATCCATCTAACATTCCATCCATCAAACCCATCCCTCTCCAATGTAGAGGGAAGAATGTTGTGGAAACAGTGTCAAACACCTCACAGAATTACAGGTAGATGATGTGTAGCTTTTTCTCTGACCAGTGATGCTGTCACTCCTTCATAGAAGGCTACTAAATTAGTCAGGCATATATTTTCAATTAAGTTAACAACTGAGTAGGAGTAAAATAAGAAGTGCAGGTACACATAAAATCAAACAGCACTTACATTGTGATTGTAATCATGTAACCATAAATATTACATCATTAACAAGAAACACACTTTCAGTCTTTGAAGGATATATGGGTTGTAGAGTTAGTTCCTATAGGATCACAGTAGTACAAGTATAAACAAGTCTCTGTACAACTGTCACATATGTGAGAAAAAGATAATTATTTCTGCACAGTAGATATTTTCTGCTGAAAATCAGCTTTATACAAAGCCTATCAGAAGTAATTGAAAAGTTCTCAGCAATTTCAGCAGTTCTCATATTAATCATCATGTGAAGAGTTTGCATATAATATAGTAAATTGATGAATCTGTCCTTTTGCATTTAAATAAAAGATATTTCAGTAATTATAGTGGATTAATAAATACAATCATTTTGTAACTAAACCTTCTAAAAATTAAAAAAGTTTGGTCTTGATCTTGTCTGCCTGCATCTCACACTCTGTGATACCTGTACAATGAATATATGCATATATACATACATATTCACTCACCTCTTGTTAAACTGGAGCCAGACAAAAATTAGTGTTTCATATTCTAATGACAAAACCTGAGTATCTTAAAAATCCTGTTTTATAAAAGGGGATAAAATAGCTGAGCTGGGCTTCAACATTCAGCATAGTACATTTTAATAGGTAGAAGTTCGCATATTCAAGCCAGAAACACACTGCTGACTCTACAGCATTGTTATGAGTAGGATAATAGTTGCCCAGTGCACGTGAAGGAGACTTTATTAAATATTAAAACATGAACTTACCCTGTGTGGGAGATTTTTTGCACTCTATTCTGCAGGTTTTATGAGAAAAATCTTCAGGACTGGGATGATGATGTATTAAAAATTTTTGAGAATAATTTGGATCAGAGATTGCTATGACGACTCATAACTTGAAGGTTTACTCAATAAATATGAACTATGTGGTGTTCTGGTTACTGAGGAAACATGCTGCAAATGTTCTACTCCTGTTGTGTTACAAATGATGGCATAGTAGCCATATGCTGTTTGGAATGAAAGGAATGAAAAGTAATGGAAAACCAGAAAATACCTGTACACAGTCTTTGAGTGAATCTGAGAGAACAGTAAGAGAAAGACACAAGAAAAATCAGAGTTTTGCTTTGCAAGTTTGACTATTGTATTGAATTAACAACCACTAAGTCCTATTTTTTTCTGAGTATACATAACATAAATGTCTGTTACATGAACTTGTAAGTTGTGATGGTATCATATTAATTGGAGGAGCCAGGCATGAATTTAGGCTTTTTGATAAACTTTTATCCCTTATTAACACAATTGAGTGACTGTTACTCTAAAGTAGGATAAGAGATTTGAACTGCTTTTAGTTTTATGGATTGATACAACCTAAGCCCCAAAATGTTTGTCAAATGTTTTGCTTTCCAGTCCCAGATGTTTTCTGCGGAACAGCTGGCATACTGGAAATCAATGTTGGATATGATGTTAGCAATTAAACACGGATAATGGCAAACCTTCTTGCTGGTCCTGTGTTACTCATTTGTACAGATAACAGCTCAAGTGTCTTATGGCTGTTTATTAATATCATTGGTGTTAGCATTATCTATGTTTAAATAGAAGGCACACCTTTAAGATGCTTATTATTTTGAAAGTTGTGTGTATGGCAAGTATAAATGGAAATTAATCATGTTATATTCTATAGCCAGAAGAAAATACACTGTATATGATTAAAGAATACACTTGGGAGCAGACTCCTGTATTCTGACACTGCAGGCAGGTGTTACCTATTCAGCATGTCACTGAGCTGCCTGTGCCTCATAATTCCCATCTGCAAAAAACTGCATAGTGTACTCATTAACTCTAGAGAAATACTGATACCCTATAGTTTTAATAAAATGTGGTGTTCCCTTTATACATCTATATATACACACACTTAAGTATGAGTGAATTTTGGTTTTGAAGAAATCACAGATTTTGAAGGGAAAAAAAAAATAAAGCTATGTGTGGGCAAATGGCCAAAGCAGTTTATGACAGAAGGAAGATGGTACTCCTGTCTAATAGATAACCTGACAGGACACATATGATAATATCTTTCTATCTAACTGAAAACCATAATTGCATTTTAAGATTAATGGGAATTACTAATATTTAGCAGTACATACTCCCATATTATCCCCACTAGAGATTAATGAGCATTCAAAGAATGAACAAAGTGTGTAATTGGAAATAATCTGTCATTTAAAAAATGTCTTTGATCTACTTTTAGCTATTCAATAGTGTACTATTTGAATTTCATTTAAAAATATTTTATTTTTATTCTTAGTAAGTATCCACAGAAGGATCTTTCTGCCTCTATTCAAGTGCAGACCCCATGATCATAGACCAGGTATGCGTCATCCACTTTTGAGATCTTTAAAGAGAAAACTCACATGTTTAGAAATATTGGCTTCCTGTTTAGCAACGGTGAGAAAACACTGCGCATTTTGCCTCCTAGCAAAAATGTAGAAAACCCTGTTACAAGCAGACTTACTCAACTGTTATCTAGTGTTCTGCTGAGGACATTTTCTGTGGTCAGCAGACACACCCTAACATTCAGGTCAACTTCATACATTTTGTGTAGAAGTGCAACTCCTCAACACTTCAGTAGTCTATGGAGAATTTTTAGATTATGAATCTGAGACACCAGTTGATATTTTTAGGGGTTGGTCATTGTTTCAGACATGCCAGGTGCCAAAACTGAGGGTGGGGAGGTTTTCACGTTAGGAAGCACTATGGCTACAACAACTGGAAAGACGTTAATGTCACTGGTTCCTTTCCCTCCTTGGGGAGGAGGAAATATAAGTAAAAGTGTTAATCTAACAGCAAGAAACAATTCTGTCCCAACCCTCATAGAATGGAGTTGGAATATTCATATAGATTTTTCATCTTACATAACTTGTGAATAGACAGAAGAGTATATATTGCCATACTGCATCATCACAAATCATGTTTATCATGACCAAGTTTGAAGGAAAAAATTGACACTTCTTTCTTTGTTAAAATTTAAAAACCCAAACCCAACTCATCCAGGTTCATCAAAGCCCTATATCTACAAGACAAGGAGGTAAAACATATGTGTGAACAAAGCACAGAAAGCAGTGTAATCAGATGTACTGTTTAAGAAGATGGTATATACATTAAAGTGATGAATTTATGTTGCTTAAAGAGAAGATAAACATTTTCACATTAACATGCCATTTCTTTTGCTATTATTAATATTCAAAAGAACTCGGCCAAAGAGGCGCAGGAAGTCCTTTTGAGATATTAGGTGTCACAGAGGAGTCATTGCATCTATGCACCAGTAGAGGATGCCAAAAGAAAATGTAAGAAAAGCTGTCTTGTCCCATGAGCATATACTCGCATTGTCAGTGGATTCCTTCACATTTCATACCTTGACCTTTCAGTTTGGCAGTCAGAAGCCTGAAACAAAGAAGACAAATACAAGAAAAATCACAAAATAATAATTAGATTGTGATAACATCAGTCAATGTACAAAAAACCTTTGTAATGGAAGAAGCAGACTAGTTTATTGGTATGCAAGTAGTGCTCTGAAAAATTTTAAGACTTCAGGACTATTACACATAATAAATAATAGGGTAATAAAGGATCAGTCAGTATACATCACCACATGCAAAATGTCTTTTTCTGCTCTGAGGAAGTATCTAGTTTTGTGTTTATGAGTTCAAAATATTACAAGTATATATTAAGTCATTGACATTTATGCCTAAACTTGGTAATTTATTTATAGATTTCTCTATGATTTATCATTTATGGCATATAACTTTTAATGTATTTGTCCAATTTAATTTATATTTCTGTACTATGTGGTAATCACAGTGATTACTTTTCTTAAATAATATATTGGGTTGAAATGCCATTTTGCTTTATAAATTCACATAGACTTGCTTGTTTTTACCATATTTTTTGCTTGCAGCATTAGCATTCTGTGGTGCAATTGCATTAAACTAACTGAGCTAGGCGGGCGTTCAACCAAAGGACTTCATTTGTATGATGTTCAAAATTGTGAAATGTAACTGCTCAGTTCCAGCAGTAGAATTTGCAATGCAGATGATTAAATTCCCATAAACTGGATTCTCGTAAACCTTCCTGAACACTGGAAAACTTAAGACAAAAAAGTTAAAAATGAGAAAGGGATGGACTCAGGTCAGTCGCCTAAACTGAATTGTCATTTGATATTCCCTACTGATTATGGAGTCATGTTAGGAGCACCTCACCAAGAGCTTTTTAAGATGGCTGAGGATATCCAGCAGGTCCCGTAACCAACTCTGGGCATGTATCTCAGACAGACATCTCAAATGGCAGCTGACATGAGTTGGGAGACGGTGGGGGGGAGGGGGGTTGTGTGTGTGCGGATCTTGTTTTAGGTGTCTAGAGTACAGTCAAGTCATAAATTGCAAGGAATAAATCCTGGGGATGCAATTTCTGCTGCCTGCAACAATCATTGCCTAATGCAAAAACCACAAGGAGCTGCTGGAGAGTACTCTGAAATGTAACTAGTGGAATGTACAAAGAAATTTCTCTGGCCCAGCTTTTTCTTGTTTGTTCATTTGTTTTTCCCTTTGCTCTGTCCATTTTTATTCTAAATGAAACAGAGTTCCAATTTCAAGCAAAATACCTCAGCATTAGTTTGCATGCTAGTCTCATGCTAACAAGAGTTAGAGTTCAAATCACCATTTTGGAGAAAGGGTGAATTTTCAAATTGTTAGGTTAATATGCAGAAAGTTGACGTTTCCTTCAACATCAAATTGAATCAACTGGAATAAAGAGAGCTCTGAATATCCTTACCAAGTAAACCTCTCTCCCAGCAATTTATATACTTACCTGCTATTTCAAACGTTTTAATGCAGGAGGTGGATAGATCTACATTATGATCAGCAGATCATGAGCTGAAAAAAATGTTTGTTTCCCTCTGAGAAGAGGTTTTGGCAAAATCCTGCTGTCCCTGCATATGAGGAGGACCATTGTGCTGCTCTCTCCAGGAATGGGAAGTGAAAGGTTCCATCTCTCTCCATGCACTTAGGCCAGTGTGCATACCCATACTCCTTATGCACTAGCCAAGTTTTACAAAAACTTCTCTATCTCCTCTCCCCATGTCTCTGTGCCCTATCTACTACACCCTGAAGATCCTGAATGCTCAAATAGGTTAAATATTTTATTCTCTTTTTCACCTCTTCCCCTCCATAGTAAAATAGTTATTGTATCAATCCAGAAAATAAAGTTTTGCATGTAATTAAAAGTGTAATTAAGTTAGAATTCTATAGATAGATAACTTAGCTAATTTTGTGTATAATAGTTCATTCATGGAGACCATCTCAAGAAATATTTACAAAACACCTTGTTTTGAAGCATTAGTGAATTCTTTAGGTTTATATTAACTCACTATTAGAAATAAATAGCAAATTTCGTATCTATCTAATTCCATTTAGCTCATACGACTGTTTTAGCTAATAGCTACAGCTCTAAATATTATGAGAGATTAAGAGAAGATGGAGCTACAAAGCAAACACAGCTTCAGGAACTAATTTACAAATTAAGAAAATAAACTGAATTCTACATACATTTTATAGTTATGTTCACTGTGGATCAATTTGTTCATTGGACAGTTTTTTAGTGTCAGACAACACATTTTATGGCTTATAACTTAATTTTCAATGCTGTGCTAACCAAACATTGGTGTCATAAATACCTGGCAAAGTGTGACAAATCTGACTTTGATAAAATAGTGCATTGTTCACCTTGACACCTTATATGTGTACATATATATATATATATATATATATATATATACACACCCTGATGTTGCCTTAAATTTATTAGGGAAACCTGCGAAAATTAAAGAAAAATGCCAAACAGATAGGATAAAAAAATACTTTTCATGTAAGAAGTTCTACATATTTTTAGAAGGCTTTTTTTAAAATGCACTGTTACGTGCAATTATCTCTTATGCAGTTCCACAGGCTACATTAAATGATCATTCCTATTAAGCTTTAATTATATTTCTTGAATAAACGTGTTGATTACTTTGCATCTAAAGCAGATTATTCAGTTAAAATTATCCAGTGCACAAATTGTTTTCAGCTGTGCTATATTGCATTATCACTTCAGCAAGATAATAATTTATAAAAAATACCTATCAGTAGGGGAGAGAAAAGTCCTACAATCTTTAGGATTTCTGATAGCTTCTATTATATATATTTTGCTTCATTATTCTCATCCTTTTCTTTCTGATTTCTTTAAGTAGAATACGCAGAGAACTTAAGTAATAATAGTGCAGAACCTTTTTCTATACGAATTAGCCACAGTCGTTTAAGTTCAGCCAGTAACTTAGAGCCACACAACCGCTCACTCACTCACCCCTCTTCTTCCCTCCCCTCTGCTCTAGGAGGGATGGGAGGAGAATGGAAAGAATGTAACTCCCACAGGCTGAGATAAGAACAATCCAGTAACTAAGGTATAACACAAACCATTACTGCTACCACCAATAATGATAATGACAAGGGAAATAACAAGGGGAGTCAATATAAAACTAAAAGAGAAAAAGAAAAAGAAAACAATAAACACAAGTGATATGCAACACAATTGCTCACCACTCGCAAACCAATCCTGAGCAGCAATCTGGGCCTTCTGGGTAACTGCGCCCAGTTCATGCACTGGGCATGATGTGCTGTGGTATGGAGTACCACTTAAGTTAGTCTGGGTCAGGTGTCCTGTCTCTGCTTCCTCCCAACTTCTTGTGTCCCTCCTCACTGGCAGAGCATGAGAAACTGAAAAGTCCTTGATCAAAGGTAAGCGCTACTGAGCAACAACGTAAACATCAGTGTGTTATCAGTGTTGTTCTCAGACTGAAGTCCAAAAAACAGCACTGCACCAGATACTAGGAAGAAGAACAACTGTTACAGCTGAACCCAGAACAGCTACTGAAAAAAGTTAAATAAATTGCAAGCTCAGTGCATAATTCCCTTCTTATTAATGCAGTTCAAATCCTAGTTTCCAAACACAGCCTGCATCAAGACACATCTCCTTCATTTCACCACTATTTTTATGCTGTCAATTCACACATTTCCCCCAATTAGGAATTAAAAAAACTTTTTAAAGAGCTTTTTCCTGGACAAGAACATACTGAAAATATTGCTGGTACAGTAAAAAATAAATGAATAAGGCAAGATGTATTTTACCTCATTTACATGGTAACAAAGTCCCTCTATATAAAAAAAAAAAAAAAAAAAAAAGGCAAAAAAAAAAAACCAAACAAACCTATCAAAGTGTAAAATGCATTCAAGCAGTTAGGTTACTCAGGTGAAAAAGAACAGGTCTTGAGAATGCCCTTCGACGGAAAGAATTTATATTCACCTTCACTGATGCCCTTTTGAGATGCATTTAACTTCATTCTTACTTTATGTGTCGATAAATCTACTCCAAAAAAAAAAGCACAATTATACCCATGGCAGTCCTGACAGATATCTGTTCTGCAAAGCTTCTGGTGTTAGAGATTTCACAGACTTGCTATGGATTTTAGTAGTGCTCTCCTAGTCTTTAGAAAATTTTAGTAATTTTCTAATTCATTTCATTAAACTTTCTCCATTATTTCTTATGTAGTTCACCATGTAAACAGGGTGCAAATTATTGCATTTGCAGGAAGCTTTTATGGATTTAAAGAGTATTCTCATGCTGGAGCCACATGCACACACACACCATTTTGATCATCTTCAAATTAAACAATTCTCACAGTACATTATCTCATAAATACCTTGTAAGTTAGTAAGAAAAACATGGCAAAGATAAGCAGTGCAAAACTACAGGGGTTTATCTAGAGCCAGCGCACTTTAATAATTTTAGTTAGATAGAGATATTTTTTTCCATTAGTGAATTACACAACCATCAGTATTTTGGAGGAGTGGCTTTGAATTCAAGATGACACTGGAAACTAAGAGCAAGGCTACATATGAGGTGCTACTTTTAGATCAGAACAGTCAACCGCTTGGTAGCTGATTAGTGACAGCTCTGACAAGAAGAGTGTAGGGATTGACTTGTGGTAACAATACTAACATATTGCAAAGGAAGAAAATACTATTTCCAGAGGAATGAACATCAGCAAAAATAAAAAGGCAAGCAAAGACCTCCTTGGGCTCTACTCATCAGAAACGTGGTCCTCCAAAATACTGTATTTGGTTACAAACAGGGAATTCATCAGGAGAGGTGCATCAGTTAGAAAATTTGTAAGAGTGCACACTGAATGATGCAACACAAGCTTATGTAATGTGCAACATTGTACAAAATAACAGGAACAAACATTCATTTCAACCTGCCATGAAATTCGTGACCTTTATTTTGCTGTGTTAGCTTCAGATACTGAAGAATTTATTTTTTAACCAAAATACATTAATTCAGTTAAACTATATTTTTTGATGTTTGCATACTCTTACTGATCATTGAAATGTCAATGAGAAAGGCAATGCAAGGAACCTGATCCACCTCTCCTTCCTTGTGGTATCAGACCAATGAGTGATTAAAAGTTAGCTACTTTTCATTTAAGATGAATAGCTTTAGCAAGAAAGAATATTGTCCAGACTTTATCTTTCCTTTTGGAGCTGTTCCATTTTGTAATAATAAATTATTATTTCAGCAGGTGAGAAACAATGGCATTACTGCCTTAGAGGCTAGGGCACACAGCTGGGAAATTAAAGTTTCATGTTCAGGTCCCTGCTTCAGTGAATATTCAAAATTCATGAGAATATGTTCAAAGACTAGTAATATAAATTTAAATAGCCTAATTGGGATAGTCTGACTGCATGCACAAACTGATGGGGTAGAGGCATCAAGCAGAAGTTCTCATCTGTTAGACAACTACCCTGTCAGCAGGTTATTGTGTATTTAGAAGTCAGTAATTCCAGGATTGATTTCATTTTTTACATTGCAAGTTAATGGTCAGTCCATTGTATTACTGAATGGAACAGAATAATGTCTTCTGATAGCTTTCAAAAAGGCAGGCTACCTGGCTCTACAGCTACTTACTTCCATGAGAGGATGCTTTGTCTTAAGAAGAAATTCTTCTTGGCGTTTATTATTGGATGGCTTGTATAGCTAAGATCTTCATGCACTCTGCAGATTTCTATCAATGTAATTCTTCTATGTTCTATCATCACAAGTAAACTTTTATGAGTCTAATCACTCAAATCATAACTCTGCTGTTAAGTCCTGTGCCGATGAGATGCACCCACAAGACCGAAGGGAGCTAGCAGACGTTATTGTGAGGCCAATCTCAATAATCTTTGATTTATTATGAAGCATGAGCAAAATACTCAAAGACTGGACCAAAGCACATGTCAAGGCCATCTTCAAGAAGGCAACAAGGATGACCCAGGCAATTATAGGCCCATTAGTCTCATCTCAGTTGCTGGAAAGGTGGAAGCTAATCCTGGAAACCATTAAGTATGAGAAAATCATCAGGAGTAGTCAGCATTGCTTATCCAAGAGGAAACCATGCTTGACCAACCTGATAAACTTCTCAAGGAAGTGACTGGCCTGGTGGGTAAGAGAGGAGCAGTGAATACTATCTACCTGGAATTCAGGAAGGCTTTTGACAATTATGGCTCAAAGGGGATGTTATCAAAGTGCAAAAATGCCCGAAGCGAAGGTGCAAAGAGGATGAAGCCAGGCTTTTTTTCAGTAGTGCCCAGTGAGAAGACAAGAGGCAATGGTTGCAACCTGAAACACAGGAGATCTGCTCTGGACATCAGGAAATATTCTTTTACTTTGAAGGTGACTGAACCCTGGCACAGGTTGCCCAGGGAGGCTGTGGCATTTCTATGCTTGGAGATACTGAAAAACCACCCAGTCACAATCCTGGGCAAATGACTAGATATTCCTGTTTAAGTAGAAGGGTTGAACCAAGTGACATCCATAGATCCATTCCAGCCTCAATCATTCTGTGATAGTGAATTCTTTTGGAAATGACTGTCATACAGATTTCTCTACAAAGCTAGGTCCAAGTCAACATGGGAAAAGTTCCCATAGTGAACTTCAAGTAGAATGCAAAACTCAAGAATAATACTCACTTCCATAATTTAATTCATTTCACGGGAAATTTCCCCGGGTATCTTCTGATGCACATGTGTAAGACTGGCACTATCAGCATAAGTCCGTGTCTTTAAGGCCAATTAAGATCTTAATTGTAGGTGCTGACAGAACAGTCATAGAAGGCATGTTGATGTCACATCCTGCATAACAATGATGGCTATCTATCCAAAATATCTTGGAAACATCTACCTGTGATCAAAATAAAGATAAAGAATTAGTCTTTATGCAATACTTTCAGTACAATACTCATAAGAAAAGAAGACTTAAGTCCTATGCTTTCTTGACTCTGTAATAAAGCTTTAAAAAATTCCTTGTAAAAGTTTAATTACCAGACTAAGGAAAAATGGTAGTGGGAAAAGTGCTATGGTTGTATAGAGTGAAAAGGGATAGAAGCACAAACAAGAGAACAAGAGTGAGCTCAAATCTGCAGGTCAGTCCTAGAAGTAGTCCCCCTATAATTGGGTTCCAAGTTGAATTTCAAAGGTGTTTTATGCACGTCATTCAGTAATTGGTCAATGTAGAGGACAGCCCTTCCACACAACTTCCAGCAATGGAAACTCCAACAAGTTGACTCCACCAGCACTGTGGTCCCAGGCCATATTTCAGATAAAAATAAAAAAACAGCTTAAAGAAAGGGTTTCTTAAAAATCTATTTGCATAAAACTTGTATGGCATTTCGGGGATTCTCCACATTCCCATTTCTTTATGCAGGTTTAAAATACATATACATTTGATAAAATATACAATATAGTATCAATAATAATAAACATTTTATTATTTATAGGATAGAGTAAAATTTATTATTTTGGAATTAAACACTTGTTAAGTTTCGTGTTCACACCCTGTGAAGTCTCTCAAAAAAAAAAAAAAGGAAATGGAACATGGTTCTGCCACTGCAAGTTTTCTGTACTACATTAGCTACTCCTTTTAGAAGTAACACCTGTTTTAAAACATTAAAATCCATTTCATGTGTGTTGATAGTACCCCAGAAGTAAGACAGCAGGAGTGTTTAATATGTCTACTTAGAAAAATGTAGTCAAAGTCTATTATTAGTACCATAAAAGACTATTAATCATACAGAGTGGTATTGAAGCACAAATAATATTCCAATTTAAGTTAAATAATATGAAACTATAGACAAAGTAGTTCAGAAAACAAAGCAGTGCTTTGATGAATACATGCCCACATCTTGTGATCACACCTATTACATTGCAGAATGTTTTAAGAAACATGTCACATTACAATTACAAGAAATATTCCAATAGAAAATAGGATGAGCAGAATTAATTAGTTGGAATATGTAGGACAAAGAACTACCCTTGAAATATTTACAGCACTGATTTTGGTATTCCCTTTGAATAGTTTATCTCCTTAAATTAATTAGTTTTACAGGAGCTTTCAGAAGGATAGTTGCTATCTAAAATCTTCAACATCAAATTTAGGCCTAAGGTTTAAATTATTAAAAGAACAAATAAAATCATTAGCATGCTTGGTTAAGAGAAAATGATTATTTATAAATCATAGCTTCATAAGAACATTGTTTTTCAAACTAACTAGAAGCAATACTGATAAAGGAAAAAAAATGAGCAGGGTTTATGGAATTGTACAAGTATAAATATAAAACACTGCAGAATTTGAATCTCCAGCTTGTAAAATTTAGATAAATAACCATGACATACTGAAGCTACAAAACCAAACTTCAGCTTCCAAAACTGACACTCAAGTAAAGTTTCAGCTCAGAAGATTGACATTATATTACATCTATTTCAGGGGAACAGAAGGAAGATGACAATCCATATGCAGTAGAATAAAAGGTAACAAATGGAAGACACAGAATAAAATTTAAAAGAGGCTAAACAAAATTCAATATGTAAAGAGCTTGAAAATATTTTGAAAATTTATTTACATTTAATATAGCATTTAAAGTTATTTATCTAAAATTAAGCATATTTGTTTCAGTATAACACTTTTCTCAATTTGCTGCCCAAAATATTACTGCTCAATGTTTTGGGCAGCAAACAAAACCTGACATAATTATAATTTGAAAAAGATTTTTGTTCATCCTCCTTTTTTCATCTGAGATCAAAAAATTAGTGTAATCATCCTGTCTTTGGAAGACAAAATATTTCAATATAAATGTATATTGTTAAGTTGCACATGTAATGGACCCAGCTGTGTATTTATCCCATTAACTAGATTAACAACATGTGGTGCAAACATATCTCATCTACCAGTTATATTGCTTCGTTCATCTTATACATAGCTGCTGATAAATGGGGCAATAACATGTTAGAAATGCTAAAGCTGTCTATGTAGCATCACTTGAATAGCTTTTTCGTCATTAATATTTAATAAATTAATTAATGTGGTGAAGTAATGAACTCAGAGCTTTCTTTTTGTAATAGCAGTGAAGCAATATATTTTGCCTACTAAAAATAAAGTTAAAGATAAAAGTTTTTAGTAGGCATCTTCAAAGAAAATTATTTAACAATGCTTACACAGCAGTTTTGAGAGAAAAATGAAAGCATTCCACATTTAATTACTAAAAAAACCTTAATGGGGCAAAAATTGAAAAAAAATTCTCTCTTATTCATGAATTCCAATTTCAGTTTAGTTTTTTCATTCTTATTGCCACTCCACTAACTGGCAGAGTTTAATTTTCTGTAATACATGAGCATGAAGTAATGGAGAAAGACATTTGTCAGAAGATTACCCTTGTAGGAAAAAACAATCTATCTGGCTACTACTGAATTAAAATAATTTATTTATTGAAGTTTCTTTATATGGATCTTGATACGGAAGTTCTGTAACTGTTTGGTACCTAGATAATAGGATACTTCCTTTGTATCAGTACATATTAAAAAATGTGGGACCTGAGCATGATGTAAATGGCATAGAATAAGGGGTGGATACTGTCCTGGTTTCAGCCGTTCTTCTTGCCTTCCTAGTAGCTGGTGCAGTGCTGTGTTTTAGACTTCAGTCTGAGAACAACGCTGATAACACACCGATGTTTTAGTTGTTGCTACGTAGTGCTTACACTTATCAAGGACTTTTCAGTCTCCCATGCTCTGCCAGTGAGGAGGGATACAAGAAGCTGAGAGGAAGCAGAGACAGGACACCTGACCCAAGCTAGCCAAAGGGGTATTCCATACCACAGCACGTCATGCCCAGTATGTAAAATGAGTACAATTACCTGGAATCAGTCAGCAGGTGGTGAGCAATTGTATTGTGCACCACAATAAAATTTATTGCTTTTTTTCTCCCCTTTCCATTTTATATTCTCTTCCCTTGTTATTTTGTTCTCATTCTCATTGTCATTAGTAGTAGTATTATTGTACTTTGGTCATTGTACTGTTATTATCTCAACACATGGGGTTTGCATTCTTTTGATTCTCCTCCTCATCCTGCCTGGAGGGAGGAAGAGTAGAGGTGAGCAACTGGCTGCGTAGTGCTGAGTTACCAGCTGGACTTAAACCACAACAGATGTGAAGACTACTAGCTTATAAAGCCATGCAAGAAAATGCTGAGTGTCTAAAGAACATAAAAATGTCAGTACTGGGAAAAACTGATGATTTATCTAGCATAAAAGCTTATCTATGAAAATGGCCACAATGGATGTTTAGAAAATAACAAAAACAAATGAAGAGTCTGCAAATCTGATTAAGAAATTTATACTACACACATTTTTCAGAATGTTAGTTTTTCAGAGTATTAAGAAAAGACATATGATCCTGATTTTCAATTACTTATATACAAGTAATAAGAAATAAGACAGATACTTGAACCCTTGTGAGTGTCATGTGCTATGAAGACTACAGGAATCACTTATCTGCCTCAGCGGGCATTTGCTTTCTGCAAGGTCAGCAAACTCCGTGACAACAGCAAAATGACTTGCTGTGTAAAAAGCAAAATAAGTCTACAGTTCTTCATGTTCAACCGTGAAATGTTCTCACACTAAGGCAGCACTGGTGTGGGAGCACTACTGATGGAAGGAAGAAACGGAGTACCAATCAGAATCAAATGCTAGACGGTGACTTTGTGTGACTGTGTGTATGTATGAATATATATCTATACAGATCCACTTTCCTTCACATTATGAAGTGTGCAAAATTTCTCTGAGGAGATTATAATATATTTATTTACTGATGGTGGATTGACATTAAAACAAAACAAAGAAAACTCCAGTCCAGCTTTTTTGTTAGAAACTGGAAAAGGTATCTGTTCTTAGGTCTTCTACAATAGCTGTGTTTCTCCATGTCTTTTCAAAGTGTCCTAGTATTGATATTTACTATCATATATGGCAATTGTATTCCTCATGGCTTGTTTGTTTTTCTCCTTTATTTATATTAGGTCTGTGCCACACTCTGCTTTACCTTCCCTGCAGTGGTTATTCATGTATATAGTCTGTACACCAATTTAATTAAGAAATAACGAAACTTAAATAGAATAAGGCATGTGAAGCATGTGTGAGCCCAAAACATTAAAACAGTGAGAACAAGGGCTTAGTAGCTACTTGATGCTAGCAAAATAACTAATTATAAAGTCATAAACCAAAAAAGCTTTACAACTGAGAAAGTACAACAAATGGACGAAGTTCTTGCACTTTGGGGCAGATTTGGAATCCCTCCTGAATTAATAATAGAAACATCATTTGTAGCGGGTTAAAACTTAAACAGGGGAAGTTTAGATTGGATATAAGGAAGAAATTCTTTACTGTTAGGGTGGTGAGGCACTG
>JBCJKH010037385.1:0-16848 GCA_039877255.1 Loriculus beryllinus | reverse complement strand
GGAGGGGTGAGGGAGTGGTGTGTGTGTCTGTAATTAAAAAAGGAAACTAGTTTTTAACAAACGTTCCATTTTGCTACAAAACCATGGCTTAACAATTTGCCAGCCAGTGAACAGAGAGTAGCTACCATAAATGCATGGGAAACCTCAACCTTCAATAGAGATTTCAATTTTATTGGTTTAACAACAGAAGAGAGATCAGAGAGAGTCACAAAGGAGAGTGACAGAGACAGAACAAAGAGCCACGAGTTTTACATTCTCCATCCATTACAAAATGCTTGTGCATTCCAGATCAGCCAGAGGAGAAACAAGAAAAGAAACTCAGATCCTGTAGAAGGGAGAGATTTAGCACTAGAAAGGAAAATAAAAGCTACAGTTCATAAAAAAAGTCATGTAGAAGGAGACAGCAGTAGTTGTATAGAGTGACAGGGACAGGACTTAAACTGGAGTCATGTTACCAACACAGTTCACAGAGCACCCTATAAAACACTATGACAGCGTAACTGTAGAGGAGGTACAGTGGGAAACCAACACCCAAGCAATTCTTCAAGTCTATATACCCTGACAGCGCCTGTATCATTAAATTGTACCCTGAAAATCATTTTAGTTCACTTTCTTCAATTTTGCCTCACTTTCAAAAACAAACGAAAAACTAACATAAGCACACACACAAAAACAAGGAAGGTACTTCTGCAATTATCTTATTCTACCATTTCCTATCCCTGTTCCCTATCCTCTTTCCCCTTCAAATCCCCAGATAACAACTTACACAACTTTTTACCACTACACACTTGAAGAAAACTGCAAGCAATCCATCTAGAAATTCCCATCTTATTACTTGTGGCAACCATTCTGTGCCTTTGAGTCCAACTCCAATGCTGATCAAATGAAAAAGATCTAGGAGTTATAAGAGAAGCAGCTGTTTTCTTCTTGATCTTTTAAGTTTCTTTCTTGCTATATCAAGTAACAATAACACTCTGTAAAGGGTATACAAAATGCATATATATTTATATATATTAGTGTATATATATAAGTAGTAGTCTTCAGTACTGATTTTTTAAGGACTTCTTTCATCTATCAAAACATGTCAGTCTACTGATTCACCTTTCCTGTTTGCATTCAGAAAAATTCCAGCCAATCAAATGAAAATACAAGCCATGAAAATAAATTTATTAATGTACTCCCTGTAATATTAAGCCAGGAATAAAAATTAATGGAATGGATTGACACTGAAAATATACCTGTTATTACACTAGTGACCAAACAAAATTCTTACAAAACCACATCACTCTACAAGGCAAAAAAGACAATATCACTATGCAAATTTAACATCACACAATAAACCTGAGATCACAAAACTGACCATGCACGTTAACTTTTTTGCATCTTTATAGTTTTAAAAAAAAAATGCCACAAAACAGACAAAAACCAACCAAACAAAAAAACCTAATCATATCACTGCTTCACTGATTTGCTTCTGTAAAAAGAAACCTGCAAAAAAAGAGGTACATTTATATTCCCAAATGTCCAAAAAGCTCATACAGAGGCCACGATTGGTCTTCCACAGTCCTCCTTCCTTCAACATCATTCTCCCACCTGTCTCTTATGCTAAAGTCTCTCCACACAGTCCTCCCCAAACTGCTTTTGTTGGATCTTCTTTTCTCTACAAACTTTATGCCGCATCTTCCCCAGCAATGGTTTTGTTGGTCACCTTTCTCTTCAGCTCCAGAGGATACACTCCTACCCATGTCCCTCTACCAGTATCACTTTTTATCCATGCCTATGTTTGAAATCCAACTCAAGAACAATGTCTGCCTAAGAAGCTCCCCATCTATGTCCAGCTGTTCCCACCCTCTCATGACCACTGCAACATGATAGGGAACTGATCCATCTCAAGAATTTTTTGCTCAAGTTACTTGACAGCTAGCTCATTTTCCCAATCCAGTTCATATATGGTTGTGCTAACATGTGTGCTACAACAGCACAGGGGAGAAAACGAGCAGCATGGGGAGGGTGGAAAATGTCACTTAAGTTGGTTTACACCTTTCTGCAATGTGCAAATGTAATTTGATGTTTCAGCTATGTCAGTCTAGCAGGTAGCTGACACTAAAGCTGGCAAACTTGCTCCTCCTCTTGACCTTTGGTCCCCATTTCTCCCATCCCATGAAGCTAGACATCAGGAGTCCAGAGAGTTCAGTTGATTCAGCTGGCTGATTTTTCAGGAAACTATTCTTTCCATCCAAATGAATTGACCCACTTTGTGGCCACATGATCACTATACTCCATGAAAAGGAAATAGTATGAATGCCTGGTAGGGACCACACATCTCAGTAGCAGCTTCAGTTTAGATCAAGTTTGCTATGATGTGTAAACGCACCATGAACATAACAGACTAAGATAAAGTTTTCTTGTGCACAAGTATGCTAAAATTTCATGAAATGGCAAATAAAAGCCATTATGGGAGAGCCTCTGATCTACAACTGCAAAAATATCTGAAGCTGCGGCTTTGCTGAACAGATGACAAGGGTTTCATGTGTCCCTCATCACACTCTTCTCAGCCTCCGCTTCTTACTTTAATCAACAGGTTTCAATTCACTATGCCCAGCAAATTCCTTAAACTGCTGGAATTCATTAGACATGTGATGAAGTGCGTTAACACAGTGTTATAAATGCTATCAAGTGTAAAACTCACCAGCTCAACCAATAAAACAGTATTTTGTAGCTTACTGTAAAGCTGCAGAGAAAGAGGGAGAAGGAAAGCCACTCCCTGTGGCTTAGTTGCCTAGCTGCATATGGGTGGCCAAAGCCTAGGTCTTTATATAAAGTCCTCATGCAAACATATACATGTATTTGCATATAAAACAATGCTGAAATTATTCAAAATCACATTCTTCATCTTGCACATTCAACTCAAAACGCACTTATTTCACAGTTAAATCTGAATATAAAAGTACATGAAGACAGCTACACCTGCACTGCATTCAAAACATACTGACATTTTCTAAAGCCACTAGATTAGCTGAAGAAACACATTAATAATTAACAACTAATGATTAATAATTAATTAATAATAACTACACTGGTTCATTTTACAAGGTTTAAGTTACGTCAGAAATGTAATGTGCTCCTTCTATCAGTAAAGTAAATATATAAGAAACTAGATCCAGCATTAGTGAATCATCCTGGATGCAGAGGTCAGCCAATAAAGACAAATGAATAACAAAAATAACCAATCTGGCAACCTTTCAGCACACACATACACAAAATGGATTAAGTCTGAAAACACGCGACATAAAACTAATTTGTCTACTTTTTTTTTTTAACACTGCTGCATACACTGTTGTGGTTTAAGTCCAGTCAGCAGCCACTCACTCCCCCGGCTCCCGGAGGAATGGGGAGGAGAATTGAAAGAATGTAACTCCCACAGGTTGAGACAAGAACAGTCCAGTAACTAAGGTATAACACAGATCACTGCTCCTACCACCAATAATAATAATGATAAGGGAAATAACAAGGGAAGAGAATACAACCGCTCATCACCCACTGACCGATACCCAGTCTGACCAAGGAGTGATCTAGCCCTTCCGGGTAACTCCCCTCAGTTTATATACTGGGCATGACGTGCTGTGGTATGGAATACCTTTTTGCCTAGTTTGGGTCAGGGGTCCTGTCCCTACTTCCTCTTGGCTTCCCCTCCTCCCTGGCAAGCATGAGACTCAGAAAGTCCTTGGTCAGAGTAAACATTACTGAGCAGCAACTAAAACCATTGGTGTTATCAGTGCTGTTCCCAGGCTGAAAGTCAAAACCACAGCAATGCACCAGCTACTAAGAAGGAGAAAAATGACAGCTACTGCAGAAGCCAGAACACTGTAGTATGTGTATATGTTAAAGATACGGGCCAGGTACAGGGAGATACCTTGTAGGACAAATATTTTTTGAGTTAGAGTTTGTACTTACCTTCTTTGTTATTACCAACCATCAAGAAATACAGATAACCTTGTCTTCACCCTCTCAGTAAATTGCTTCAAATAAGCAAAACCCTGTAGTGTTAAGACAATTATTTTAATTGCATTTCAGATTATGTTTGAGACTTTCAATGTTCCAGCCATGTACGTAGCTATACAAGCCGTCCTGTCCCTTTATGCTTCTGGACGTACCACAGGTAGGCCTCTTGAGGAACAGGTCATAGATGTTTGAAATGGTTAAGTGTGTTGACGTTCACGTGGGAATGAAATGTGTGTTATCTTGTCACAGGGATTGTGCTTGACTCTGGGGATGGTGTCACCCACAACGTGCCAATTTATGAAGGCTATGCCTTGCCACATGCCATCATGCGCCTGGACCTGGCTGGCCGTGACCTGACAGACTACCTCATGAAAATCCTGACAGAACGTGGCTACTCCTTTGTCACCACCGGTAAGGACACGCTGCTGTCTGAGGAGGGGAGTTGTTGAGTGTACAACGTTTCTAGTGGCCTTAGAAGGACTAGCAGTGGTTCTGCAGTTGAATAGACACAAGAAGGAATCCAACAGGAAAGTCCTCTCTAAGACTAGCAGAGGATATGTTTAAAAAACAGGGAGGGTGTTGGAGGATGAAAGGGAACAACTTGTCAATATGTCTGTGTGCTTCCTGAATGCCATTCTAAAGACTGAATCCTCCTGACAGCGGAGCGCGAAATTGTCCGTGACATCAAGGAGAAACTGTGTTATGTGGCCCTGGACTTTGAAAATGAGATGGCCACTGCTGCCTCTTCCTCCTCTCTGGAAAAAAGCTATGAACTTCCTGATGGTCAGGTGATCACCATTGGAAACGAACGCTTCCGCTGCCCAGAGACCCTCTTCCAGCCTTCCTTCATTGGTAGGTTGAATGATTGTTCTGCCTTCTGAACATGAAGTTTCTGTTTTCTTTTGATTGTGTTCCATTGCTAACTAACTCAGTCAGACGGATAGACAAATATGTCTTAGCACCCATTATAAAATAATTTTTTAGACCAGCACTATTAATATGGTAGGAGGAACTCCGGATCAAAAAATAAAGTAAAATGCTTTCCTAGAATAAACCCTGAATGTTTACTCCTGGCTCCTGGCACTGGGTTTGTGCCATTTGCAGTTAGCTGCTACAAGAAGTGTGGTCACAAAGTCACTTTTCTAAGTAGTGTGAGGATTGTCGGGGCAGGCAACACTACTTCTATTTTTCCAAAAGACTGCTCCAGCCATGAAGGCGAATTTACAACAAGGTCACACAGAAACCCAGCGTCAGTCCTGCCAGTCGGCAGAATTTCAGCTCAGAAATAGATGAAGTAGTTGCATAGTTAGAGGTATTAGGACATATTGTGACTGTTCTGTCTCTGGGTTGGCTCATTACATTAACAAGAAAAAAAAAAAAAAAAAAGGAGAAGTTAAAAAAAAAAAAACCACAACAGAAATGCTTCCAAGACCTTATAAGGATTTCTTAGGACATTTGAGATTGCCTGCAAAAGTCTAGTGGAAACTTTCCTATTCCACACCCACAGCTTTCTTTTGAAGGAGGAGTTGTGCGTGGAAAGGGGAGAGGAGAGCTGCACACCAAGGAACTACTGCACAAATAATTTCGGCAGCTGCAGAATGACTTTCCAGGTTTCCACAGCTCTGAAGATTGATGTCTTTCTAAAGAGACCCTGAAGTTCATGTTGTCGGTTCTGTCTTAGCAATTTGAAGCCTCTCTATAGAATTGCTTTCTCAGAGTTCTTCTATGCTTTGCCTAGGCATGGAATCTGCTGGCATTCATGAAACCACCTACAACAGCATCATGAAGTGCGACATAGACATCAGAAAGGATCTTTATGCCAACAATGTACTGTCTGGAGGCACTACAATGTACCCGGGTATTGCAGACAGGATGCAGAAGGAAATAACTGCTCTGGCTCCCAGCACTATGAAGATCAAGGTATGGTGCAATCATTTGTAGACTATTTGAGTTGGCATGTACAAAGTCATCAAAAATCTTGTGAAATATAGCAACACTTTGCAAAGTAAGTGCTTTGTACATAGTCATGGTTGTAACTTCTACGAAATAATCACCAACTGCTGACTTTGTTGCTGAAAGGAAGAGAGCCTTCCCTCCTCTCATTTCCTTGTTCACAGTGAATTCTGCAAACTGCCCTAGCATGGTCAAAGAATAATATGGATCCAGCAGGCTAAATTTTCCACTGGGGCTATATGTGAGCTTCTTCAGTCCTTTTTTGCTGATGTAGATGAGATAGAGGAAATATTGGTTTCATCCTTGGCCTGTAAGTTCAGAAAAGGAAGAGCCTCTGACAAGCCAATATTCCTTCTGTTGCTTCAACTCTTCCTTCATTGCTTTACAAACATTTTATCAGCTGTGCCAATAAGAGTGCTCCACAGGTCACTCATTTTTCCAAGCCATCCTGGGCTACTATTATATGTTTCCAGGGCAAGCATCGTCTCTTCTCTCATATGCAACCATGAAAACACGAATGCACTGCTCCTACTCAGCAGACTGACCCAGGCAGAGAAATTGAGAATTTAGACTCAGACTTAAATACCAACTTTTTAACTTTACTGCTTGTAGCAATGGCTAACTGTAATGCCAGGGATGACACTAGCACAGGGATACAATGGTTTTGTTAATATCAAATATCACTGCTTTAATAATTTTTTATACCAAATGTATTTTATTCACTGTAGGCAGTTGCACTTAATGCTTTTGTCTCTTAAACAGATCATTGCTCCTCCTGAACGTAAGTACTCCGTCTGGATTGGAGGCTCTATTCTTGCCTCCCTGTCTACTTTCCAGCAGATGTGGATCAGCAAACAGGAATATGATGAAGCTGGGCCATCCATTGTTCATCGCAAATGCTTTTAAATTGCTTTATCTTTATATGCCTCCCTAGTGTATTACTGTGAATGTATTCAGGAAAATACATTCTTATAATTTCATTCCATAAATCCTTCATCATAATTACTCTAATTAATTGGGTACTGTATTTTTTTAATAAATTTTAAGTATGCTATGAAATTGCTGCTCCTATTTAAAAAAAAAAAAAAAAAGAAAAGAGAAAATAAAATGCATGTGTGGAGATGCCATTACAGCTGGGTTGAAGCTCCATCTTGTGACGCAAATTTGCTACTACACTACATTGGGCTTAGAAAAAGGGGGTTACCTTTCAGTCAATGATATCAGTGCTAGAAAATGCTCAGCTATCAGGTTGCACACTGTCAAAGTTTAGCCTATGAAAACATTTTAGTCTTCAAACAGAACCAGTTTCAATTTTTCCAAAGTTCTGGGCAGTACCAAAGGAGCATAGCATGTGTTCGATATCAGGATGAGCATCTGCGCTCTGCTTTGCATCTGCTCTATCCAGAAATATTATCTATCCACACCATTTCTTAACTCACAGCTGTCACGCTGGAAAGGCTAATTTCTTACAGTTTGTGCCCCAGAGGTGCACGATGTGTACTACAACAAGTCTGTGTGATTTCTTTAAAGAATCTGTTCATTTGGGAGCACATCTAAACACAAATTTTAGATTGAACATGTGACTTTCCTATCATATGCCCTCAGGATGAGGGCAGCCTGTTATTTTTATGTTGTGATTTCTGCAAGTTCTAAAGGGTAATTAAGCTGGCTTAATACACTTTCTCTTCAAAACTGGGTTGTTTTTTGGGGGTAGGGGGTGTAATGTAATCAAAGTAGATAATTTAGAGTGTTTTCTTTTTCTGTAATTTTTTTCTGATTCCATTTATAGTCTTAAATCATAAACCCCAATATTTAGCTAGAAGTATATGCATAGCAGCTGATGCTAGTGATACTGTCTTAAAAGTATATACATGAAAAAAGAATTCACTGACACAGATCTGGAAAAGGTCAGTTCTAAGGAGCTTGCTGCAATCTGTATGCATTAGAGTTCAGGGTAAAGGATGCTATTTATTTTTGTTACCTATTTTCCTGTCTAAACTCAATAGTTTACCTCACTCCTCTGTAATGTGTTATCTTTCAAACTGTAAGCTCTTTGCAACAGCACCTGTTATTTACCATGTCTGCATAACCCCTGGGTTCCAGATCTTGTCCAACTTCTGACTGTTACCACATGTTTCAAACTTTTTGGTACTAACCCTGCTATTTAAAGTACAGCCCATCTAAGTTCTTGGAACAGACACTAAATAAACTCTTGTAAGAGCAAATAACTTTGTATGGTTCTTCCTTCTAACTCTATCTACATCTTTTTATCTAACACTAGATAGATCCAAGGAATCCCTCTTGGGATAAGAACCTTATTTCAAATAAAGGTTTCTACTGCAGGGTTGCTGGAGAAGACACATTTCTCCGGGAGACTCTGATGTGTCTCTCATATTTCAAGATGTTACGATGGTCAGCTGTCAGGTAAAGGACTTGTGTTTTCCTAAGTATTTTCTGCTAATAACTTAGCCGAGAGCTGAGCTATACAAGGATGGGACAGAGAAAAGGATGAAAAAAGAAACCAATCCAAAAATCACCCAAAATGTTATATTTGTCTCTACTACATAAAATGCAAAGCCACTGAAGCAGTGAACAGATATAAGTAGCCAGAGGTCACAAAAAAACAACCACTGTTAAAAACCTCTACTTCTCAGACAGCAATTAATGCCAACATGTGACAGAAGTAACATTATTTATTTCAACACAGTTACTGTTGTTTGAAGTTATTTTTATTGTGGTTTATAGGTGAGATTTGTTTACAGATTCAGGGGTAATGCCACTGAAATCCATCTTGAAGGAGCAACAAAATAACTCTGAAACAGGCTAGAGCAATAAATATCAAACCATTCAATCTAAAATGTATAAATATAAAATTCATTTCTGAAAATGTAGGAAAAACAGGGATCCATTTTTCTGTTTTGGCCGTTTGTACAGTAACATAGCGACTGTCCATCCGTATCACCTCAGATCCAGCACAATTATCTTTATGTCTTTCCCGACCACATGGGAACATGGCTGCAGAAGAAGTCAAATCATTAGTCACAAAAATAATTTTCAGTACAGCAGCATAAGAGGGTTATTGTTTCTTTTTCATTTTCTGAGCCTGCTTAATACTATGCCTATCTATCCAGCCTTGACTATACCTATAACTGTGCCTGTTGACAGGCAAACCTGACCATCACAGGTATAGAATGCTGAATAAAGCAAGGACTACAACATCCAATCAGAAATAAACTTATAAAGATAATATTGTTCAGGGTTTAGCCTGTGAAACAGATTATAGTTCTGTGTGATCCTTTATGTATCACAGCATGGGATACCTCAGATGGAGAAGGAAGGTGGTGTATACTGCATTAGAAAAGGTGATGGGGGACAGCAGCAAGGAATGTGTGAACACTGTTGTTCTCCTGCAGTGGTTTCAGATGTGTCTGTCCACATAGTGGATTTTTTTTTAAGCATTTAGGACTAGATTGTGTCTTTAGAGGCTGTGATCTCACTGGTTTTGTTGTAATATCCATGGGTTTTGGGGACTGTACTTGAAAAGATATTTGTATTCAATATACAGTACCAGCAGTGTGTCTAATGATTATAAATCAGCTCAAATGGGCAGTAACTTCATTAATGAACTAAGTCTGTAAAGAGTCACTGAAAAGAGCCCTCTGGAAAAAGAAGTCTTACATTTTTTCAGAGTTGGACAACCTTCTCATTATCCTTACAGTCAATAACAAAAGAAGAAAACAAAGAACCCCAATTTCTCCTCCTTTTGAGGACTAATATTGATATTCTGAGAGTCCTTCAACAAAGAAGTAATTTCCAATGTTCTTCAGCATTACTTCTCTGTATCTGATCATTTTTGTTTGAGCTATATGAGATGTTCTGTATTTGAAGTGGGAGAATGAGTTTTCTTAAGAAAGAAAATCTTCATTATTCAACGGTAAAAATTGTTTTCTTCTGGATGACAGTGACATTTCTGATAATTCTAACTATACTATAGATACAGCGTACTATGCTAATTAAAACATCAAAAGGTATGGCAGTTACTGAGAAGCCAGTGGAAAATTATGGGCAATGAAGGAATTATGGGTAACACTATTAACTATTAACATGGAGGAAAAACTATAAAGAAATCTAACCTGAAGCACATACAATTTCTGCTTGCAGCAGAACCACTGTCAAGAATTTGAATAGCCAAAACCATACTGGATTATATACTTACATTAAATAACCTAAGGTCCTTTGTATGTGGATGGAAACCCTTCTTTTTACAAGCAGAAACTTCTAGCATGCCAGCATTAGTAAGTCTGAAGATGCCGGTGCTGGAAAGCAAAAGATGAGATTCCTATTACATACTGCTCCCATAACACATGTTCAAGGTTTCACATGCCAATTGCTTAGCTTAACAGAAGCACAACAGAATGGTATTCAGTGACCTTTGGTACACAGGAGGCAAGGCTGAGTTGGATTCTTAAAAGCATTGAAATCAAGGGGAGTTGTATTCTTGTAAAGGAAGACTTGATGAGGGGAAGGGGAGACTGAAAAAAGGAAATCACAGTACTGGAGCTATTCCCATTAGGCGGGTTAGGCTACTAAGGGCCGAGACCAGCTCAAGCAGAAAGATAGAAACCAGAACTTAGGTGTTCTGGGTTGCATTTCACTCACTGAACTCTAGAGGGAGAACTTTAAAATAGAGCCGCCTTTAAGCTAGCTGTGTAAATGGCCGGTGAGAGTACACACCTCACCCACTCTTGGGTAATTAAGTAACACAAAGTACTACAAAATGCACTGCTGCATATGTATAACCTAAAACTGACTGTTAACTAAAATGTCAGAAACACCATCCTTCTGAGAAGAACGTTAATACCTAACAGCTACAGGACAGAACCTGACTGATAAATGTTACAGATAGTAGTAACAGGTTCCATTTGGTTACAGAGTATCAGCATAAACTATGAAAGAAGTTTGGAAGACCGGAGATTAGAAAAGGTATGCAGGCATACTCTAGGTTACAAAGCCTAGTGTACTTGTCACTCAACCTTATCCAGAGCTGTGCTACCTGAATGGCTCATATAGGAAACTAGGCAAGCAGAATGGGATTCACAGAAGTTATCTAAAAAGGTGAAAGGCCAGAAAGGAAGGCTGAAGAAATGCACCATCTAAAAAACCGAGTTAGCCCTAGGGTCTTGAAGTGCTACGCGCTCCAAAACAGAATTCATGGAATTGCTGAGGTTGGAAGGAACCTCTACAGAACCTCAACACCGTGCTTCAGCAGAATCACCTTAAACAGGTTACCCAGGACCATGCCCTGGTTTTGAGTATCTACAGGGATGTAGACTTCACACCCTCTCTGGGCAAGCTGTTCCATTATAAACCTTCATATTAATACTTACATATTTTAATTTATTTTCCAGAAACTTATTGCTTGTATTTTATGAAGTACAAAAATAGGACTTTATAAAAAATGTGATCTTTACTCTTCTACTTCCCAAATTGCATTTTCCAGATCTTCCTAGAGAAATACATCTAACCCCTCTACTTCCTTCATCAGACAGAATGAAGCTAGGTCTGCGGCAGGGCACTGACGCTGAGGTCTCCAGAAGAACAGCTCCTGACACTGCTACTTGACTGAGCAGAGTATGAAAATAAATAAAATTTAAAACCTTGGGCTGCGAAAGGAGGAGGAGGAGAGAGAAGTCATAAACAACACTGTGCATAGAGACTAATTGGAATGCAAGTCTAAGCAATCTAAAGAAAGCAAACTCACAATACAGTATTCCTGCCCTTCATCCCGGTTGACATGTGCCGTTTGCACTAGATCAGATTTTGCAATAAGGAGCAGAGGAAAATACCTAATATTACTTAGAAAAATAGGAACTCACTCATTATGCTTTGGTGAACAAACAATTGCAATGGCCTCTGGCAACATTAGCTGATAAGAACAATGAGTATGAAGATCAACACTGGATAAGAATGCTGTTTGTGTTGGATGTGTCTACAAAAAGAAAAGGAAAACTCAACATCATGAAATACTTCTTACAAATCAAGGTCGATATACATTCAAGAAGGAACAATAGTTTGTAACCAACTTCCTCACATTGGTTTCTTAAGTTTCTGTTAAACCAGATTCTACAGTGTTAGGGTGGCTTTTCAGTATGAGATTTATGGCAGCATATTCACAACAAAAAGCAATTTTCTGATCAAGGGGGAAAAAGGGTGGAATGAAGAAGCACAAGACAAAGGCAAATGACTCGATTGTCCAAAATTCCCAAAAGTGAAATTACTATAAAATTTAAACAACACAATGCTTGCCTCCCCTCCTCTTTTGAATACAGTAGAAAATAAATGGCATTAGAAAGTAATAAAATACCCCCAGGTCAACACAAACAGAAGTTGTACCGGCAAATGCAGGCCCATTGTGTGATCAGGATAGCTCAACTGCAATAAGAAACACTTATCTGTGGAGAACATTAGTGCTCACTTACATGACAACAATGAGAATTAAGTGAGCAAATTAACCTGGATTATTCCAGTTATTTCTTTAGTTTGTTATTTTCAAGGTTTTTTTCCACATAGTATGCAGAGCCAATATAGAAAACCTGGAATCTATGAGGCATACGTACATGGATCCAACCCAAAGTGAGGAGATCATACTGATCCTGAATACCAAATAACTCTTCCACGTTCTCCATGTCACAGTAGTCTGGTCCTGCAGATTGCTTTGGCACTATTACATGGGTGATAGTAAATTCATTATGTGTCTGTAAAACAAACATTGACTGTTTGAACAAATGCTAAATCAGGATCTGAAAGATGTCAGCCTATCAGCTAAACCAAAGCAGTATAGCTCTGCTGATTCCAGTGCAGTTATACTGACTTACTGCACCTGAAAACATGCTTTAACATTTTATCATGAAAACATACAGGGTAGTACTAGTAACAACACGAGATTGTTGTACTGCAGTGTTCTCAGAGATTAGTGTGAAAAGGTTGTCCTTTAAAATAACATGAAAAAAAGAGGTTTGAGAATACTATTATTATTTTCTGTGACGCTTGTAACATCACTACTCTTGCTGTTCTTTCTCTTTATATGATTCAAATACACCTGAACAGCATCTTTAAAATTCTATATATATGCCAGCATCATCCATGGCATGCTTCCTTGCTCTAAAAGGACATTAATTGTTATCTAGGTCAAAGGAAAATCAAAACAAAATAAAACAAACAAACCCAGCTTGAAAATCAGATGTAGTACAGCTTGATGGGGGGAGGGATTTTCTTTTTTGTTGTGCTGTTATGAAATTGATGACTCCTGTAGATTCTAACAGTCTTTATATTTCATTGTCCTGCAACTAAACCTCACTTACCTTACATGAATGCCAGAGAAAGTACTCGAAAAAGCCTGTATTGTACAGCACGTACAGCTGAAAAACCTGCTACCTTTTATAACAGCAGTGTACTTTGATCAGATGTTTTTCCAGTAAGGCAAGCCTAAACCGCTGAAGTGACCACTCAATTTATAATATGAAGTTAATTATGTTTAGATCTGCTTTTGTTCTGAAATCAAGACATTACAGGAAAATACAGCACTATCAAATATGTCTTCCCCAAACAAATGTGAGGGTTAAACTGTACCAGTTTTCCACAGAGAATTCCACATGTCTCTATTCCTCTTAATGTATTTGCCTCCGCTAACAGCAGAAATTTGTGACAGAGATCCCTGGGCAAAATGACGCCTCTGAGTGCTTCTGCCAATTGAGCTGACAAAAGAGAAAGTAAAAAAAAGAGAGAAAAAGGCATTTGCAGCTTACACAGTGAAGTTCCTTAAAGTAAGGAAATATACACAGTTACAAGAAATTATTAAAAGTCAAAGAATTATAATTCCAAACCACAGATTTCTAACGACAAGAAATCTATAGCACAATCACTTCGCCTGAAATTCAGGTCACCAGCCCACAAAATAAGCCCACTATCCTGCTCCTGAGGTGACAGTGAGCTGATACCATCCCTGGCTAGGGTTTTCCAGGGTGAAGCATTGCAGGTTCTGCTTTTTCTGTCTTGAAGTCCACGGCAAGATTCGGAGTTCAGGAACACTAAGGCTCGGTCCCCAGATCCATCTATTGGTACTTAAATGGAAAATGTGAAACTGTGCAACTAATCTCCTCTCTTAAAATGAAGAAACTATATGGAACTGCTGTGTGTACATGAACCGGTTCATGCTTATTTCACTACGACATCCTCACAGTGAATATATACATAAGCACATGCAATATGTGGGCTGCTATAAATGGCAAAGAGGCAGATAAAAAAAAAAAGAAAAATCTCTGCACTTACTCTGAACAGCACTTAAAGTAGCTGCTGGCTTTAAGACCCGGTTTACTGGAGGTGAATGTCCAGCACAGCCAGATTTGCTGCTCCCCTCTTTTTTTTGAAGCAGTGTGGTAGACAGGGAGCTGTTGTCTGGTACAGAAATACAAGATAGCGTACTTCCATCTATCTGTTCAGACATAACCATGTTCTCTTTGATTTTCTGATCTCGAGCTAGTTCTTGTTTCTTAAGTTGATCCTCAAAGAATTGAAACTGTTCTGATTCAAGCTGCTGTTGCCTCATATGCGCGATCCGTTTCTTCTCTGCCTCTATTAGCTTTTGATGCTCTAGTTTCTTCAGAAATTCAGTTCTACGTTTGTTCTGAAACATACGAAAAACAGTGACAGTCTCAAAACACTAAAAAAAGCTACAAAAAATGAAGGGAAAGAAGCAATCTAATTGTTCAATAAAATCACCAAATCCTGTCATTAAAACCCAGGTCTTTTGAAATCTGCTGAACTGGCAAATACAACTATATCCCCAAATGCAGTAAGGATAATACAGAGAGAAAGGAATTACTAACATGAAGTTTCCAATCTGCATACATGTGCTGCGTGCTGTTTTGTTTTTTCTTCAGCAGCTATAACACTGGCCTTATTTGCCATATATGAAGTCATCAGAACAAGACTTTTTGGAACAGTGATGGTAAAGAGACTAGACGGAAGAGTAAGCCGTTGCAATTTTTAATGCAACAAAAGATCTATGAACACATGAGTCTGCTGGGTAGATTTCATAATAATCCATTTTGTCATCTGGTTTTGTTGTTTGTTGCTGCTGTTTGGATAAGTTGCTACTTGGAAAAATTTCTTCTGCTACTTTCCTTCCTCAGTTTTCCCTGGATTGCTTAATCTGGCTTTGGTGCATCACATTAGGTGGCTTCTCCACCCTGGCCTATGTGCGCTTGTCCCCAAGCCACCTGCTGTTCCACAAACTGCAAGGGAAGCTTTGGGTTTCGACAGCCCTTCCTCCTCCCCAGTAAAGGAGAACTTAAAGCATCTTCAGAAGCAAATGAAAAAAAAAAGAAAAACCCCACAGCAAAGTCAACTCTTAAATGTCATGAACAAAACAGAGCAGGAAAGAAAGCCTCAAGATGATCAGTGACAGGAATATGGAGTCAATTTTAAGGGAAGGAAAGAAAAAGATGTTTTTTTCCCAGATACTCTTTCCAAGACAAGCTTTTAAAGCTACAGATCCTGTACTCAGTGACTTCAATACACAAGACACAGGTATTTACAGTTATCTAAAGACTAAAGCAGGTTCAATTCAAACTTGAACTTATTAGGAGCTAAGGGACTTTTTCCGTACACTCATACAGATGTATTAACAGTACCCTTCTTGCAAAACAGAACCAAAGTGTACTCAAGATCTATTTAGGTACTTGTAGACAGTTGTTAAGTAAGTATCACATATCACAGCACATTTATTTCCAAGCACACATTTGCATTATTTATTTTCAAATAACCAACTGGTTAGATTATGAGAAGAGAGAAGTCATTTTAAGCAGCCTGTGAAATGATTAGGTTCTTGTAGAACTGGCATTTCACTGCTTCATTTTTAAGATGTTTTATATGTCAGGAAAATATTCATACCAAGAATGATTTAATAAGCATATAAAACTCACTTGATTTTGCATGTATTCTTGATATTCTAAGTTGTATTTTCTTAAAAGATCTCTCTTCAATTCATCTGTCCTTGGAAACGCAACCTCCTTCAACTTCTTTGGGGTGGGACGAGGGAAAAAAAGAGATAAGTTTACTTTCCACTTTTTAAAAGAACGACCTGGAAAACAAACTCAGCTGTAATACAGATCTTAAAACTACAAAATAGGAAAAAAAAAAAGTACAGATCTTCTCCCAGGAAAGAAAGGAACTAATTCATCATACAACGAAACTTCTGTAGTACGCTGATTTCAATAAAGCTATATGTCAGTGAAAGATGTGACATGACTACTGCTTATCTCAATTTAAGATTAATCCTTCTTGTCCAGATTGCTATCTGTTATCTCTGTTTTAATAATAGTGTGATGACTAACATTTTTGTTGTAGGTGTCATTTATTAAAGAAGCCAAGTCAAACTTTCAGGTAGGATCATCACAGTTTTCTCTGAGACTCCATGGACAGAAATATGTCTGAATATAGCCATTTCCAGGTGGAGAAAAAAAAATGTTTATTTGCAGAGACAGCTGGTAGCTTCCTGTGACACCCTTGTTTGTAAAACAAAAACAATGTGCTATGTTTTCTACTGATGCTGAGGCTACTATAAAATAATTTAGAGGCTGTAGGGAAAAGAGGGAAAGAGACTATTTGCTTAATCCTACTGAGTGAGACACAGCCAAAAATTTGACACGAAGCATTTTGGCTTTTGTGAGAGACTGAACTGAAACCAGACTCCACTGTCCATTGTCTCAAAGATTGGTACGAGAAACTGAGATGGAACTCCACTGTTATCTGAGAGATGGGTGGGAGGAGCTGAGATAAGACTCCTCCACCCATCATCTCAAGGACTGGTGTGAGGAATTGCTTGTGCATTAT
>JBCJKH010037382.1:0-10644 GCA_039877255.1 Loriculus beryllinus | reverse complement strand
GGGTGACATGGTTTAGTGTGAGGTGTCCCTGCTTATGGCAGGGGGGTTGGAACTAGATGATCTTAAGATCCTTTCCAACCCTAACTATTCTATGATTCTAATTGAACATTTTTGGTTTTAAAATGCATCCCATCCCTTCTTATTTTCAGAAAGCTTAAAGTGAATCATGCAGTTTTTCATTCCCAAACAATTCTTATTTTCAACCTTTTCTAACTGCTGGGCAAGACGGGATAAGAAGGTTATTTGTGCAACTGAGAGATGTGGTTTCTGAACAGATTGTGTTGTGATGAGGTCCTGAACACTGACTCACTAGTTTTGATCTAAGTTCAATAAATAATATGCCCAAGGAGGATGGTGAAGGTAATTCTGTTATCATGTCATTCTGTCCTGCCAGTCTTTTTTTAAGCATTATCAACTAATGTATGACAGTTATAAAGTGGATTATAGGCTGGTCTGTCTGATACAGTTAAACTGAATCCATCAAACATATATCATTTGGAATCTCAAAATGGACTTGAACCTCAGTGTGAAGTTGCAGGTAAGTAATTTGTCACGTTTTGCAAACTCTTCCTCTGCCTAGTGTGTCCCTTGCGGTCCTATACTGCAGTTCAGCATGCTCATTTTAGCTGTGTTTTCAGGATGTAATGCGAAAATTACTAGGCATTATGAAAAGGTCAGCTCTGTTAGACTCATAGAGTAAGTAGGAGGAATGGAGTTGCTCTTAAGATATTCATCATCTGTCATTATATCTTACTAATCATTCCAAATAATTCTTGGATGGCAACTCATTAGAGAATGCATGTCCTACAACTGGCTGTGATAGGTGCATTTTTACTGCATCTTCTCTTTCTGACTGTTTCATCGTGTCACCAATTGAGATTCTTATTGTGGCATTTTGATTATTGCAGGTATAAAATGCATGCAAAGATGTTAACTTTATTAGGAAAAGCCTAAGAGAGAAAAGCTGTGCTGAAGAATGAGAGCCTTAGTGAACAGCAGAGCTGTCTAGGTGGGGGAGTACCCATGTGCACAATTTGCTGAAACCAGACTCAATGGTTTGACAAGATTCATGAGATCCAAAGCATTGTCAGTATGAGAGAAATACATGATGTCAAAAATGTTTGACATACTTGGACTAAAGGGGCATTAGACAGCATAATAACTGTAGCATTCAACTCCCTAGTACAGCTCAGTCTGCTGTTTGAGCAGAGATGTAGCTTTTGTAAGAACATTCTATGAAACAACTGCTGATGCCAGAAAGGGCTTCTGCACAGACAGACTGGATGGGGTGAGTCCTTCCAGAGGTGTTCCACTGAAGCTGTGTTCTTTGTTTCTGGGCTTCACAAGCAAGTCCCTAATAGCAATGTAGAGGAGGAAAGAGTACATGCAACTGAAATACTAAACTTATTCTTGTAGAGCTAAGGAGCCAAAACATGCTTAAATATTTCAAAACATCCCTTCAAAAGGAACAGGCAGATCCTGTCACTTCAAATTTAAAGAATTAAATGGGCTAAGTGGAAGTCCAATGGAAAACAGCCAGCGTTCAGGAGTTATGCTTTTACTAATTTGGAGATCAGAAAAGTGCTTAATGTCTTCTTAATATTTTTCTTCACACCTTAGATGTGATATTTTAAAAGTTTCTTTTTGTTCTATGTCTTTTGATGTGGTAAAGAGAGGAGAACGGCCCTGCAAGCTCTACTGGGAATGCATGTGTCTTTTACTGTCCCTTTAAATAGGAATAGTGGTCCAAGTTCTTCGGTGGAAATGTGCTGCTGAATTTAATGAAGATACTATCACTAAGTGACCCAGGGAAAGTGAAGTCTGTGTTACATTTCTTTGTCGCAGCAATTACAGGTTTTGCAGAGAACACATTAACCTGTGTTATGATGGATTTTTTACCTGACTCCTCAGAAAGATGAGAATAAAGCAATAATCCTTTCAGAAGCAGATGCTGATGATTGCTTTTTTGAAGCAGACTCCCTTTCTGGGTAAACAGGCACAGATGTATGTGAGATAACTGGAGTTATGCAATTGTGCTGAACTCCAAAGGCTGTCCTAATTGTTTGCATGGCTGTCTTCTCTAGCAGAGTAAAGCTTGCGCTGAAACATCAGGAAAGACAAAGAGGCAAACAGCTTGGCCTCTGACCAGTATTTCAGCTCAGCTTGCGAAATGCAATGGTCACCTTATGCAAAGTGCTCTGTCAACACCTGCACTGCTTCCTCATGCCTCTTTGCTAAGTTGCTTTTCAGTAGCCCTCCCCCACACGAGGGATTTCCGTAAGACAAAGCCAAGCAGTGCAAAGAGAATGACTCTGCTGTCACCCAGCCGCTGGCTTCTTTCCTCCACGTGTCTTTGTATGGTCACTGGCAAGGAAGAAACATGTCCCAGCTCGTGGTGGCACTTTTTAAATGGGTTGTGAGCATTACTATGGAAAGCACTTCATTCAATAACACAGGTGCTGACAAAGAAAAAGCGTTTGTGGTATTTTCCTTGCTGGATCTTGGTGGCTTTGCAGACGTAGGCCATAGACCAGCACCACATGTTGGTGCCAGAAGGATCAGTCTGTGTGATCAAAACCTGAGAGCTCTGCTGAACTTGTCCACTTTTCCTGGTGGTTTCCTTAGAGGCAGAGGAGCTTGCTGCATTATGACTAAGAGGTGTCAAAAAATGGGAGCATCTTAAGTTTTGTCTAGGATCTTCCTTTGTATTAATTGCAAGAAACAAGAAAACTACTTTCAGATGGTACAAATGGAGGTGGCTGCACTGTAAGCAAGAAGGCCATGCTAATCCACTCAAGCGATATCTGTCTTTTGCTTGATGATGTGGACTAGCATATGTCTTTTCCTTCTGTGTTCATATAGATCCTAGCACAGTGGAGTATGCTTTCAGAAACCACCACAGTACATGTAAGAAATAGATAATAATGTATTTTGTTTCCTCCTTCTTCTGCAGATTTTGATCTATTTTTAGAATTATATGTAAGATAAGCCACATAGATAGCTTTTCGGCTTTCTGTTTGTCACACTGTTGGTAAATCAATATATAGCAAAGGGTTCATCACTTGGCTCTTTTCCACCAGTATTTGTTTACAGAGATTAAATCTGTCATTCCAGCTCAGAGGCAACCAGCAAATGGTTTTGTGATTACCATGGGAGCTCAGTTGTTGTGGGGGTAAGACGTGGGTTTGCACTGTGGTATTTGTTCATGGACAACCCTTTAAAAAGTGAGCATTGGTAAGAGCAGATCTGTTTCACAGGATTTTCAAGGGTAGCATGTTTCAGGTCTCTTGGGTGTTTGTAGCATGGAGTCTGGATGGCAGATCTTTGTGTATGATGCCCTGTAGTGACACAGGTAGCAAGACCAGGAGACCTAACCTGGCATTCTTGGCTGTAGGCTGTAAAGGAGCAGATCCTGCCCTTGGGACCTATAAGGCTTCTGCCTCAGCAGCGAGGAGTGGAGCTGGCCAGCTGGGCTTTTATTGCTCAGCCACCTCTAGAGGGTGACAAATGGCCACACTGAAAGTTATTACCATAACTTTGTCATGAGACACTGTCATAAGACTTTGTCATAAAGTTTTATGGCAACTTTGTCATAAGACTATCTCTTACAGTGCTTTTCTGGCATTCCTTTGAAGATTCTGGTAGCAGGGAAGCTGTGGAACTGTATGAAGAATGTGGGCAGCAAACAATCATTTGCTCTTTCATCTAACACAGGAACTGGAGAGCATCAAGTGAAATCAATACTTTTGATGCAGTTGAAACATGGTACTCCTCATACAGGATTTTTGATGCTAATAGTTCACACATAACTTCTAGAAACTCCTTGCAGATATTTAGAAGGGAGGACAGTTTATTGAAGCAAGCACTTTTGTTCTCTCCTGGGCCGCAGAAAGGCACTGCTTTGAGCTAGAATGACCTTTGGTCTGACTGGGTATGATGTTCTTGTGTTGGGATGCATTGTAATGGAACAAAACATAACATTTTGCAAGAATCAAATGGTTTTGTTCAATGTGATTTGGAAATCACTCGAGGGCTTTGCAGCAGCATAGCTGTAATGCAGTGCAATTCTCTGAGTCAGAAAAATGAAGTGGTGTCTACTACCAGATATAGAAATGCGCCATGAAACCAACTCTACTCTTTAGATAATCAGTGGGCCTTTCAAATAAGCAGTGGGCAAAATATAACTGCGTTTTATCCCCAGAATGATAGAGGAAAAAAATAAATGGTAAAATACCTTCTGTTATGTATGGGATTAATAGTTCTAGCAAAAGCTTAATATTTCCGGAAATCAGAAAAGGGTTACTTTCCAGCAGGCAAGTGAACTCTGGTAACACTAATGGGTCAAAATGATCAGTGGTGCACAGGGAATGATGTGATGGAGACTTGTTGAGTGCAGAGGAAGGGACTTGCATTCCTGCATCAGATTTAAGTAACCTGAGAATCCACTCCCAGCATAAAGATATTCAAAAGCATCTTTTTAAGATTAGTATGGCATATAAACAGAATTGAAGGAGAAACCCTTTTTATAAGGGAAAGTGAAGGTAGGATTTGGAATCTGGTGTCAGGAATTGTTAAACAAAATGCCATCCAAACACAGCTGCTTTGTCAGCAATGTCTGCACATCTGCTTTTTCTTTTGCAAGGGACTGCAGAGATGCTTATTATACAATTATGTATTATGGTGCTATTGTTGCAGGCAGAATATGAGGGGAGAATGTTTGGAAGAAGGCACAGAAATTAAATAAAAAATTAAAGCCATCAGGACGGTCAAGCTGAATAATACCAGCTGAGGACCTGACTCATTTTGTGATGTCTGTGGCACACCAAATGCATGCATATGTATTGTGCTTACTGCCCTGTGGGAGTAGCTGAAAGAAAGAAAAAAGACATTTCTAGAACAATACTGGCATAAGGCACATATTATAACACTAACTCCCCTGACGTGCTATGGTTTTAGAGTAATTGTGTGGGTGTTTGGTGTTTGAAGGAGAAAGGAGAGATACTGCAATGAATCACCTCCTCTTTTCCTCCTGGCTTTTGTGCCATGGGTACAAGGCTGGTGGTACTTCAATTTTTTTCTCCCTGTACAACAAAGATGTGCATTGACCTTGTAATGTCTTTTTAGGTAATATGGGACCATTTTGCTTCACTTGACATAATCTAGTCCAGTAAACACTGCCTGAGAGAGGGGTGTCCTGACTGCCCAGGGTGCACCAGCCATCTGTCACTTCTCTAACTCCTCAGCTCTCCCTCTACACACTTGCTCTACTCTCTGGCTCAAGCAGCCCATTGATTCTGATGTTCTCTTCCTTTGGTGTTTTTTGGGCTTCTGTTCTCTGTAATGGATAAGAGTAGCCCACTTTAGTCCTGACTGTGCAAGAGATAAGCCTGTACTATCTGAATTTCTTTGTCGTGTGGTGGGCTGCAGGTGCATGGAAGTTTTCCCCGCAGTGATGTCTCCTGGATTTCATTGGTGTGCTCTGGAGCTGAAGTCTTGGCCATAGGGAAAGTAAAGGGAAGGTTTCCATTAAGTCTAATGGGGACAAATCTTTAGGTGATGAGGAGAACGCATAAGTGATGCATTCCATTTCTACTCTACATGGTTAATACAGGGAACCAAATGTCTATATCAAATTCAGTGTCTGTTGCAGTTATGCCAAGTTTCAGGGTTCAGCCAGCTGGCAATCAATGAGGAATTTCTTTGGAAATACAAACCATTTGCAAATGGCCTTAGTGCTTTCACTACCTTTTTCCTTTTCTTTGCTATTTTTACCTCCTTCTTATTCATTCTTATTACATTTGCAATGGATTTTTCACAGCTACTTGTAGACATGTTGGTTTGGACTGCAGAGAAGATAAAGCGCTGTTTGGCTGAGGCAGCCAGCCCTGCCGAGGAGCTGCGTGGGATCCTGCTGCACCTCGTTGCCTGGCTCTGATGCAACGTTTCCGTGGCCAGAGAGCACAATGAGTCCCATGGGAACAGCTTCATTTCCTTTGATGTTTGGTGGATTTGGCAGTTCAGCATCACTTGATTCACCAGCCTGGCACAGCTCTGGGCTGCCTGCAAAGCCAGTCAAGGCTCTCATAATTTCAGTATGGAAACCCATTTTCAGATGCTGTTTCGTAACAGCAGCTGAGCTTTTCACTGCCCTGTGAGAGGCTGGCCCCAGTGGCATGCGGTGGTGAGGGATGAAACCCTGGCTCAGCACTTTCATGTCCCCAGCTCCATCTCTGCTCCTGGCTATGCACATACCACGGTGCTGCAGCCAGGTCAGTGTCCTTGCTGTGGCTGCAGAAGTGGAAAAACCACCCACACGAGAAGTGAACTGAAATTCTCTGTTGCAAGAGAACAGTTGTGTGGTGGTCAACAGCCTGTCAGCCAGTGACACTGCTCCTGGGGCAGGGCCTGCACAAGAGCACAGGCTCAGATGGCTGGAGAGTTGCTGGCCCCAGGGTTCACCCAGAGCCTTGGAGAAGTTTTCCAGAGGTTTGCAGCTATTCTCTACTCTTGTAGGGCAGGAAGGGGGCTGCAGAAGCTTGACATAGCCCTCATCATGCCCACTGCTGCAGCCAGAGGAGCTGTCATGAGCTCAAACCTGACTGTTGGCTCTGCAAGGCTGGAGCATTCTGGAGCCTTCCCTAGGGCTGCTGAGATAACTTATTTTTGCTCTGCAGTAGTGTCCAGGTACCCTGCCCATGGTATGGGTGCCTGTGTATGTATATGCATATAGATATGCATAAGTACATATATATATATATTTTTTCTTTTGGAAGCTTGAATAGTAGTTCTGTTTGGAAGATATCTGATCCTATGTTGGACTTTCATATTTTTAAGTCCCCCTGATATTTCCTAGATCTATATTGACTGTGTGTCCCCAGCTGTCTGAATAACACTAGTGAAGAGAGAGATCAAATGCAGAGATACAGGTTCTGCTGAGCTTACATGGAAAACAGTTATGCTTGCTTTATTCCTCAGAACAAGTAACTGCCATAGGCTTATTTTGGGCTAAAGTAACCTAAACAGGCAATGTTGATTGTCTGGAGTGGGGATTTCAGGGTTCAAATGAATGTTGCATTATAGAGGTGTTGTGTGCTCAGTACAGATAAATATGATGGTGCCCAAGTCTGTAGGAGGTTGGTCAGCTGCTCACAAATGCCTTCTATCTGCAGAAGGGCAACATGATAGTGCTGGCTCTGCAAGTATTGAAGGGCCAATGTTGGTCCCGCAGTTTAGCTCCCATGTACCTATAGGATGGGCTGCCCAAGTATAATTCTGTAATGACAGCTCTTCTTTCCTGCTTTTGTCTCTATCCTAAGTGGTTAATTGGTCTGAGTTAGAAGCATTGGGATATAAAGGTATGAGCGCAAAATGCAGGCATGCCGTGCATTGGAATTAGTAAAAAAAAGGGTTAATTACCTTTAATATTGGGAGCTGGTGGAGCTGAATGAAATGAGATAGCAGCTTAGAGTGTGTTTGCCTGCACATGTGGGATGAAGTTGTGGGGGCTGCTTATTTACAGTTACTCCCTTTCCAGGGAGCTGGTGCAAACCAGTGCTCCCTCACCCTGTTAAAAAATCACTATCTTTGATTTTGTTGCCATTTCACTTAACCTTTAAACTTTACCTGTTGTGTAGGCCAGGAATCAGCAGATTAAAGACTTTTGGACATGTCTGAATGGAAGCCAAACCTTCAAGCCTCAGCTTTAGTATGTACTTTACTGAGCACTGGCTTGTTTTGGTGCTCAGAGGTTTGCAGCCCAAGATTACCACTCGGTGTGCCTGGCAGCCCCAGCTGATGAATTGCATAAGCATTTCATTGCTTAAGTCATCACTTGGCTGCAGTGATGACTGGATGGTGGAGTTCAAGATCTCCAAGGCAGTAAGAAGGGCAAGTGAGCAGCAAGCTCACTGTCCTGGACTTTGAGAACAGACTCTGGCATCTTCAGGAAAACTGCTCAGTCAGGTTCCATGGGATAAAGCCCTATAGGGCATGGGGGCCCAAGGCTGCTGGTTAATATTAAAGGGTCACCTGCTACAAGCTTAGGAGTGTTGCATCCTGGCAAGAAGGAAATGGTGCAAGAAGGCCAGCTGGAACTAGATGACCTTAAGGTCTTTTCCAACCCCAATCATTCTATGATTCTATGTAAATCTGAAAACTTGATTTCAACTTAAAAAATGTTATTCTGCAAGAAAAATAATTTTAAAAAGTGTCAGCAACATCTATATTTGTGGAATTAGGTGTTCAAAATTAAGACCAATCCATGTTAGCTTGCTCAGGATAAAGCTAAATCAAGAGTGCTACCAGTTTTAATAACTTGCTGAGGTTATGTAGTACAGTTGTGAGTGTCATCATTTCTTTGCAGAGAATGCATAAAACTGGTGTTTTGGCTTACGTCACAATGCTGCATAATGACAGTGTTACACTGTGTGCCAGCAATTCAAAGGGATGCTGTTTTCTTTGGATCATGTATCTGTTATTGCTTCAGACAATGAGTATCTGATACAAAATAAAAGTGATGGATGCCAAGTGAACCAGTGAGTGAGGAGAAGATACTGTGGTTCATTTACTAAGCAAATTACTTTGGGGATGTTTAAATGCATCTCCAGCTCTTTATCCTGCATGGGCTATTATAGATTAATTCTGTGATGATTCAGCCTCACAAAATTTAACCTGTTCTGTTCAATGTGGGATGCTGGTGATTGCAAAGGTATGATGATGTGGTGAGGGACTATAATGCAGTTTCCAGAATGAAAAGGTGTTGGGTCTGAATACTGATGAAAATTTTTTTAACTTAGCTTTTAATTTTATTATAGCAGTGTAGTTGTTCATATTTATGAAGTGAGCTAAAACTGAATGTTACCTGAAAATGTGGGGAGCAAACTGTGTGTGCTATATTATTGCATCCACTTGACTTTATCCCCTGTTTCTCTGCTGGGTTTGCCATTTCACCATGACAGAATCTGAAGTGGATTGGTCAGTTTGCTGCAGAAAAAGGAAAACAACTCTTAATGGAAGCAGGGAAAATCCCTCAAGAAGTTATCTGCAAATAAGTAAATAAAACCCTGGGTTGGCTTTGCTGATGTTTGCACCCATTCTGTATTTTGTTCTGAGGAGATTGTAATGGATCAATTTGTTTGCCAAGACTTCTACATAAGCAGGGAATTAGAGTTTGTTGGCAAAGAATGTGCCTAGAAAGACATTTTCAACTTTTACACATAAATACACCCACTGGAAATTTTTCAATAAGAGCAGCCAAAATAGGACACCACTATCTGTATATATCTTGTCCAAATTAATGAACAAGCCCTGCATTTCCAGTATCAAATACTGAATTCCTATGAACAGCTCTAACTGACATGAAAATCATTCAGACTGATGGTAAGTCACTTTGGAAAATCTGATGCTGCTTTTGGACAGTTTGTACCTAGAAGATATCTTCTTCTGTCAATTCAATCAGCTCAACTTTTAATACAAGCTTATCGAAAATAGAAGCCATTCAATTATCAGGAAAAGCGTAATCCACTAGTTCAAAAGAATTCCTGAATGAAATACAATGAAATGTAAAAATACATTTTTATATTGGCATACAAAGTGCACAGACCAGGACAAGGCAGAGGCACCCTTAGGGCACTCTGGGTTATTTTCTGATAGGTGTTTGCAGTGGGTTTTGCTGCAGGCTTGTTGTTATTGTGCAGACTTTGACCTGGTGTGCTCCCTGTCGCCTCGGTTGAGTTTATGGTCGACCATGAACTCTTTATGATGCTTGGTTAAAACGCATCGGCTAGTTAACCTGGGAGTTGCTGTGTTTTCTCTGCAGCTGTTGAATTAAGATGACCACAAAATAGAGTTGAACTTCAAGAATATGGGGGAGGCTGAGGAACTGAAAACTGTAAACATGGAGAATTATTTTTGCAGATAAGCACGTAGAAGCTGACAAGTAAAGCCTTTAAACGGAATATGTGCTGTCAATGAGGTGTAGTCAAATAATTATTGAAATCCAAGGAGAGGGGGAATATATAGGAAAACAGCAACATTGATAAGTGGGAGGCCAACAGGGGGCAATCGGAGCCTTCTCTGCCCGCGGTTGTATCCCACCTGCAGCCATTGCCATTAGCCGAATTGTTGTCTGTTGGGCTGTAAAGTGTTACACATTCCATTTAATTAACACCTTAAATTTGATCTTGATGGTGTGGGAGCTCCTGGAGAAAATGAAATAAATTCACAACTTGTAGTAACAAAGACAGTGTTTTCAAGGGGGTGTAAACCAACAATATTGCCCTGGAAATGTTAAAATGCTTTATTGGTGGAGGGGTAGAGCCAAGTGAGGACTGCGGGGTCACCGTGCAGAGCAGTTGGCAGGTATTTCTGCCCTGGTTTCGATGAGAGCCGGAATGAGTAGATGTGATAGTCTCACAGAGTACCTCCAGACCTGCCTGTTGATGTAGCATCGTCCTGAGCTTCCTTCTGCTGAAGGGGACGGCTCTTTCCAAACCCAAAAGAAAAGGAATGGTATCATATCACTGTGCATTGATGATTAATCAGCAAACTAATTATCATTCCCAGAGCAGGCTTTCAGTAGCATTTCTGTCAGGAAGATTGAAGGCTGAGGCATACGATTTAATATGCAGCGAATACAAGCTGTTT
>JBCJKH010037380.1:0-10930 GCA_039877255.1 Loriculus beryllinus | reverse complement strand
GGCATGGTTTAGTGTGAGGTGTCCCTGCTTAAGGCAGGGGGGTTGGAACTGGATGATCTTAAGGTCCTTTCCAACCCCAACGATTCTATGATTCTATGACTATATTAAGTCTCTTTGTACGTTTGGTTCAGCCATGGCCCCATAGCAACACAGGCCCAGAGAGGTGACATTTTCAACTGACTTTGAATCGACTTGCACACAGCTTCTCTTGAAAACTGCTGTGCTTCCTGTGTATCTAATCTGGGATTAGTGGGCCAACACTGGCAATTTGAACAAGTGATTTTGGCATACAGCAAACCACAACAAGCCCTCTGAAGGGACTGGGATGTCTCCAGAAGGCACAGCTGCTGTTGAGCTCTTCTCTGCAGACTGACAGGGGACTGCTGCTTTGCAGGTGGCTATCACTGCTGCTGAACCAATCATTGCAAAAACATGTTATTTAAGGGAATAGCTGGGAAAGGGATGTGTCTGAGCCAAGGAGACAAGTCAGAGAGTCTCTTTTGCAGGGTCAATACCTGCTGAAGGCCATGCATACCTGCAGGAGTGTGTGGTTCATAGTGATGCCTGCTGGTAGGTCTCCACAGCATCCTTCCTCTCCAGCAAACAGCAGTTGTTTTTCTGCAGCAGCTGGAGCAGTGTGCCCTTGGGATCATCACATCAGCAGGTGACAAAGCTGTTTCACTGCCGACAAGCCATTTGTCTTGACTTTGCAGAAGAGCAGGCAATCACAGTTTTCAGGAATGCCATTGTGTACAGGGGAAGTGCTGCTATGAGAAGTGCACATCACACAAAACCAGTGTAAGTTTGACAACAATTGGCATGATGCCTCAGCACTTTTATTAGCCAGAACAGCAAATTCAGTACAGATATCCTCCATCCTCGTTGCCACTTCAGCTTCCTACAATAATCCTTCTCGTCTGTACCAGTGATACCTTCCTGTCTCAGTCCTTTCAGTTCTCAGAAGGAGTTAACCCTAGGAAATGTCAGGCAGCAAAAACTATTTAGTCCTGTGGGATTATTTCACTGCATGGCAAAATAATTTGAGACACATATTTACTTAACTGCTAGACTACTTTCACCCTTCATCCCATTAAAATGCAATGTGTGGTTAATGCTAGATGAATCACAGAATCATAGAATAGTTAGGGTGGGAAAGGACCTTAAGATCATCCAGTTCCAAACCCCTGCCATGGGCAGGAACACCTCCATGCCCCTCAAAGCTCTGTGAACCTGGCCTTGAACACCGCCAGCAATGGAGCATTCACAGCTTCCCTGGGCAACCCATTCCAGTGCCTCACCACCCTCACAGTAAAAAACTTCATTATATCCAATCTAAACCTCCACTGTTTAAGCTTTAATCCATTACCCCTTGTCCTGTCACTACAGTCCCTAATGAAGAGTCCCTCCCCAGCACCCCTATAGGCCCCCTTCAGATACTGGAAGGCTGCTATGAGATCACCACGCAGCTTCTCTTCTCCAGGCTAAACAGTCCCAGCTCTCTCAACCTGTCCTCGTATGGGAGATGGGGCCCTTAAGGAGCTTGTTCCCACCTACCAAACTCTGGGATGGGGGTCACTGAGCCAAGGAGGCATTTATCTCCTCTTCCCCGGGTGCCCAGCGCAGAGGGGACCGTAGCCCACACACTGAATGGGGCCAGCCCTCCTTGCTCAGGGCCACCACCCCCGTGCTGGGGCCACCACCACCCCTATGGCTGATGCCAAGGGTCTCCACTGAGATAGCTCTGATGAGGGCTGGTGAGGTGCCTCAAGACCCAGCAAAGCCTGAGCAGCCGGTTCAGGATCTTTGGCAATGAAGATGTTACATGGGTTGAGCTGCAAGACTCCCATCCACTTCTCTCCAGTGCTGCTATCAGCTAACTGAGAAACAATCTGTTCTCTGCCAACAGAACTAACCTTTCTCCTACCAATAAAGAAAAAAAAAAGTGAAAAAGTGCCTCTCAACTTTCTGTTCTTATTGATCTGCTTCTGGTTTGTACTTGCAGTCATCATCGTGGTTAATGATGAGCAGACTACACTCCAAAGAAGAAGGAAACGCCTCTGTGCTGGGTTCAGCAGTAGCAGTCAGTTTTCTCTTTCTTAGTAGCTGGTGCAGTGCTGCGTTTTTGACTTTCAGCCTGGGAACAGCGCTGGTTCTGGGTTGCCGGCTGGGCTTAAACCATGACAGCCTCTTACAGCCATAGAATAGAACAGAACTTCTTTGCCAGTTCTGCACAGGGAAGAGTTAAAGCAGTTGTGAAACACACAGGCACAGAAAAGGCATGGAGAAGAAAGGTAGAGTAGCCCTCAATTGCTGTCACTCCTGCTCATCCAGCCCCAACCACATCACCAGGTCCTAAGTGCTGTGCACCAAACCCAGGTGATTGACAACTAGCACCAGCCTGGTGTGGGCTTCTCCTTGATGTTTAGATCTTGAAAACTACAAAGTGCAAACTGTTATTCTCTTATTTTCTTGAAAGCCAATTCCATTAAATCCCAACATCATCACGGTCAATGGTCTCAAACACCGCTAAATCAAGTTACACAGGGAGGCTGAAGGACCGCACTTAACAAAGAGAGGAGAGGTTTCTACTATTCTGCCAGCCCCAGGCAGATGTGGGGAGCAGCTGTAGCTGCTGTGAAACAGCTGAGAAAGGGCCCTTAAAAGAGATTAAAGGGGAGCAAAGATCTTGGAAAAGCAAGCATGTAAGGCACAAAGATGGCAGAAAATAAAAAAGCTGGGGGGGGGGGGGGGGGAATTTCAACTCTTGGCCAGAAGAAAGCAAAACAACTTCCTGCAAGGAACCTGCTTTTTACGTTTTTGGCCTTGTGGGTAAAACCTGCAAACATTTGTGTGGGGTTTCTAATAATTGCATTATGCATCTACAGAGGTTTCCTTTCTTCAAACCCTAGCCTTTATTTTAATGCAAAGGTGCTAGTTGCAGCTTCCCTGTTGCATAATTTACTAAGACCAGCTACGTTTGAAAACAGCATGTAAAACCTGACATAATGTACTCTGTAAGACTATGTCAGAGAAAAATATGCATTCTTCAATGATGAATTCAAGATCTCAGCTTGGAAACGTGAACTTGATCAGCAACTGCTTAGAAAAAAGTAACAAAAAGGAAGTGAAGTGATCTCAAAGGTTAGGAATTGCGGCCAACAGGCATCTCTCTTGCTGACTGGCTGTGTTTCTGTCCTCGACTTGTACCTCTGCCAGACACAAGCATCATCTCCAAGGTGCCCTGAGCACTGCTCCGTGGTCCTCACCCCATTCAACGGGACTCTATGCTCTCCATCCTGACTCCTGACAGTGATGCTGGTGCACCTCAAGCCCTGCAGGTCTGGGCTAGGTGGTCAGGCTGCACAGCAAGGGCAGGTCACAGCTAGCTGCAGGAAGCAGCTCTTCACTGCTTGCTTTCATTACCCCCCTGTAAAACAGGCTATAATTTGCTGAAATGAAGATTAATCAGATCTTATTTCCCTCTAAGGCAGTTAATGAACAGCCAATTCTGTGTCTCACTAATTCTGAAATGACAAAGGAACACTTCTGTGACAACCAGCAGCCACTTAACAGCACAAGCTAGCATCACAGCAAGAGCCAGTCTGGCTGACAGGGCAGAAGGTACACACAGGACTAGAAGGTCCCTCCATCAACAACATCACAAAGTCACCAATTTTTCCTGCTTCAGACAGTCCCTTAGAGCTCAGGTGCCCTTTACTGGCCACTGAGCATTCCGAGTCTGGGTGCACCACCACCACCCTCCCTGCTTACTCCCAGGGCTTTTCCTTTTAATTCCCACACACCAGGCGGCAAACCCCCTTCCTTTTCCCAGCTGCAAAGGTAACCAACAAGTGCCTTCAGCCCATCCCCTGTGCCCATCACTACTCCTCAGGCCTCTGAGCAGTGAGGAGAGCCAGGGGTCTGGTACCTCTGGCTGGGATGCTGGGAATGAGGGCAGCACATGGCTACAGCAGCCCAACACCCAGCTGGGAGAGCTTGAGCCTGTGCATTCAGCAGGGCAGAGACTGCTCAGTTCATATCTGCTCCAGACAAAACCCATGAATGCTTGGTTTTGATCTTATAAATCAGGGTAAGATTAAGATACATAAACACAACTTGGTGCTGTATGCACCCAGCAAAATAATGACTCTTTTAAAAGAATCCATAATCTTGTTTTTGAAGTATTTCTTCAGTGGGAACTGTGCTGGAGCAAAGAATGCAAAACTTCAACGCTTCCAAGAGGGGGTCATGTGAAATTACTCTATTTCAAGATTTTTCCAAATCACTAACATTTTGATTCGGAGTGTATTGGCAAGAATCTGCCAACAAACCATTTTTCACCATCAGAACAGACAAGTCTTTGCAGTTTGTAACTGCCCTTCTTTCCAGGTTGAGAAAAAGAAGATTTTGTAGAGAACTTCTGCAATCCACAATGACACTGCATATTTTTTTCAACTAAAAAGCACCCTCCAAAAGAAGAACAAAGAACATCCTTTGTTTCAGACAAAGAATTTCAGGAGAAACCACAAAATGTTCAAGCAAAACATTAAACATTTGATTTTCCACCCCTTTTGCCAGCAGTCTAAGTTTTCCCATAGTTCTAATATCAGTGTCAATAAGAGGGGAGGGGAGGTGGGTCAGATGGATGACACTCACTCTGCAGCTTCAAGCCCGTGCTAATTGAACGTGGATGAAAACAGGATGTGATGTGCAGAAAGCAGTTTTCTTTAACTTTGTTTTATTTTAATGAATTAATGAATTTTTATTTTCCTTCATTTACCCATCAGGAAAGAATGCACCAAAAAGCAACTCGAAGCCTTTCAGAGCATCATTACCCAAACCCTGGGCTCTGCTTCTGCCTTGTCCTGCTACGAACCCCTTGCTCTATGCCCATCCTTGGGACTTAGGGAATGCCATATGCTGGGCACTCCCAGGGAAGGGCTCAAAGTGAAGGGTGTTCCTGATGGCAGATGTTATTTTGGCTCTTTAAAGGAGTTTTAGAAAAGCAGGCTTAAAAAGCAATGGAAACATTTCCTTTTAAACCCAGTGGAGACTATTTTGCTTGAAATACACACACATGCTTGCCTGAACGCTTCCCTGCCTCTTTTAGTGGGATTTTCCCAGTGCAAAACCAGACCACAATCATGGCAGCATGTGGAACCTGAGTTGTGTGTTAAGAGTACCACAGTGCCCAAACATGCAACACAGTGCTAGTCACAGCCTCAGAGCCAAGCAACCACAACCTAGAGACATGTAACCAAGAATCAGAATGAAATACATGCAACTGTCTAGTCTACATCAAAGTGCTAAGCTATTTTTCACTCTTGACAGAAGGAGAGATTATAGTAAATGTAAATACACACAGGTGAGTTTCCTTTTTGATTATGAGCATCTAAGTTAATTCTATTTCAAAGTAGGAATAACAGCGGCGCCCTCAAGTTAACCTATTTGTCCAGACTGAAGAGACATTATTACATATTCTAGCTTTTTTACACATCCTTAATTTTCAGACACTTCTAGCACCCCAGGGTATAGTGAACTATGGCAATACTTTGAGAAGAATGCAGAAATCTTCATTTTTATACAGAGCCATTGCCTATCATGCACTCCTGCCACTGATGTCTGCAGTTTAGAAAAGCCCACATATGATTACAAATGCTTTCCGCAGAACATACCCTTCTGGATATGCAAGCAGCCACGCCAGGAACCAAACTGCATGTCAGAAAGCTGATTGTCTGTTTGGTTTTGCTCTAAAAGCAAATCAATGTTTCAGAGTAGTTCCTCTTACCGAGCAGATCCATTTACCCTATTTACCAGTTTGGAACTGAGGAGTCATCCCCCAAATAAATCCGCTCTGCACAGTATCAGTTTATATTCTTTCCAAGCGGCCATCCAAGTTTTACGCACTAATCATACCCAGTCCCTCAAGATCATCAGGCAGTGTGTGATACTGATTATACATATGACAAAGCTCCATGCATGAGGCAGACTAGTTTGGAAAGGAGAACATGACATGCTACCAAATATAAGTGTTCTGGTTATGAGAATTTAATAAGTAAAAACTAAGCCTCATCAGAGGTGGTAGAGCCACTGGGCAAGCCTCAGCAGCCCAGGAAGAAAGATGTTCTCCTTCAGTAACGACTGAAGTAGCCATGGTGCCCATCCATCCATCCCCACCCTCAGCTGCAGCAGTGCTGGTGAGGAGCCCTCCATCTGCCTGCCCTTACACCAACAGCCCAGCTCCCTTCAGATGTGGCTGGTTGAGCAGCCTCTCATGGTCCTCCCTCATTCACTGCAGGAAAGGAAACGACAAACCCAAAAGCCAGCAGGATTATCTTTGGTAGTGCAATTACTGTCTTAAAATAATCCACTTGATTTGGCCTAAAGCAAGATAGGAAATGCTGCTGTGAACCACGTAACTGGAGGACTGCTGCCCTCAGCCAAGAGGCAGCACTGGGAAGCAGTGACCAGGCACAGCCAATGTGAGGGGAAGGTCTCACGCTGGGCAGAGAGGTGGGGTATCTGCAGATATGCCACCCCTGATCCCTTCTCAAGGGGGTTCAGAAGGTGCAAAGGAGGTCCAGTAACTCTGCCCAGGCGAGTTGCTAGCACGTCTGCCAACCCCAGGAAAAGCCAGCGATACATTCTGCAAAGCAAAATGATATTATAAACAAAACAAATGGGGCTTTGGTATCACAACTAAACCCTGGCAGCCTGTTCCCATGCAAAAATCCATCACAAGTGAGACATTTGTGGAAGACAGCTGGAAATAATCAATGACATTTCATGGCACAGTAAAAGCAAACCTTGAGCAAACAACTTAAAATCATTTGAAATACTACTGTGAATAGACGAGACTTTACAGTACTCACAGGTTGCTATAATTCATCATTTCTAAACAGTTAGGTTTGATTCTTTAAAAAAAAATAGAAAAAATCCTTTGCAGAAGTGGGGTTTTCCCCCCATTCCAGACATATATTTAAAGTAGCATTCTCCTGTGAATAGGTTTCAGGCTACACAACACTTCAGAGTGTTAAATGTTCTGTCTCTCCCCCACCTAAAGATTCACGATGCCAGCAAACCACCACTCTCCCAGCTTCCATCTTCTTTTATAAGTAACCTGGCCTCCAAAGCCCAGCGCACAGGACAGAAAGGCAAGAGTTCTAGAAGCTGTTTCTATAAAACACTTCAAATGGGATTGCCACAGAAACACAGACATCAAACTGCCTTTCAAGTTAAATGGGAATTCAAATCTCAAGGCATCCTCTCAACCTCTGTCCACACAGGAATATCCAGTATCATCCCAGATGGGTCACAATTCCCCAGATAAAAGGTCAAGTCTGTTCTTCCGTGGGCAAAATAGGTGTTCACTCTGAACCACAGCCACCTGCAGGAAGGAGTTCAGCCATTCCCACCCGTGCAGTGTCCAACTGCACAGCAGCAGGGAGCGACCTGTGACATCTCCCAGGAGGAACTGCTAATGGGAGAGGAGCTCAGAGCTACACACTGAGGTGATTTAGGACAGCACAAACACGAGTATAGGGGGCACATCTTAAGCTGTCTCTGACAAACATGGTTGATACTGGACAAAGGCTCAGCTCTCATTTAAGCAAAGCCTGGGGGACACACAGTCTCTCCTGGATGTGGCTACAGCAGAAGCTGGCTGAGGACCAGCAGCTGGCTGGTAGTCCCCCACCATACGTCTGGCAGGAGGGACAGAGAGAACATTCACTGCACTAGTGCAGACTCAGCTAGTTTAAGTCAAAAACAAAGGTGGTTTGAGCAAACCTGGCTGGCTTTGCACTGAGGTGGATTAAGAACACCCATAAGACTCCTTCTGCCAGCTCTGTTAGGGATATAACCTTTGCTGGTTGTATTTTCTACTTCAAAAAAGTCATGTATCCATGCCCCAGGAATTGTTTTCTCTCCCTCCCTCCATCACAAGTCTAGACAAAACCACATTAAGATCCCTTTTTGACTGTACATGTACAGGTGTAAAGGGTTAGCAGTTACTAAAAGGTTTTGTAGATACAGGAAAAAATGAGCTCCTTGTCTCCAAGGTGTGCTCCCTGAATAGAGTCACGAGTGAAAACCAGAACTGAACCAAAGGAAGTTTCATGCTGAGGATCAAAAAGAAATTCCCACCAAAACAGGCAGCAGAGAGCAGAGAAGGGGCGTCTGGTAAGCCTTCACATCACAACATACTTCTTCACTTGCTCTCTCCAGGGTGCCCTGAGCCCAGGCCCCCCCACAGCACAGGAGGGGCATGGCTGTGCTGGAACTGGACACGCTCCTGTCTCCACCCTCGTGGCTACAACAGCAGATTGCTGGCACCAGTGGGGACTGCCTTCATTCATAAAGTGAGACCACACTGAGGGAAGCCACAGGCTCCAGTGCTCCCAGAGCACAGGTCAGTGACATCTCTCAGGCACACATTCACTTCACAGCTGCCCCGACGTGGGAAGCCTGGAGATCACATCTGGACAATGATGTCAGGGCAAGCTGCTTGCGTGGAGCAGTGACAGTGCTTAAGCTTCTGCCTGGCTTTGGATTTAATCCATAGAGTTCATTAGCAAACAAGACAGACAGGAATGTGTGTCTGTATTAAAGCAGACCAGGAGATGGAATTAACACAGATTAATTTTCATGAATAATATATTAGGCTTGTAACACCAGAATGAAAAGGTAAAACTCAAAGGGCCTGGCTCTAACCGTGTTCAGCAGAAGGAGGACTGGATCCAGGCCACAAGTGAGCTGCAGTTTCTTCATACCTACACGGGATATGTATTTGCTTCACCAGTTTGATTTCTTACAAAAAGACCACAATAATGTAAGCAGGAGAAAACAAACCACTTCTCGGAAAGTCCCTTTCAAAAGTCTTTTTTTCTTTTAGCTCTAGATCCGTACAAACATGGGAGTCAGAAAAGGACTACTTGGGATATTAAATACAGACCTGTGTTAGTAAAGACAACATGTCACTTCCAAAAAAATTAAAGGATAATGGTATGCCAATGAGCTGGAAGGAAATCACATTTCTAATGCAAGAGAATGAGGGGAAAAGCTAAACAAAAGTGAATGCATGAGACCATAGCACTGTATCAGAGCCTTACCCTTAAAACACCCAGGCTTTTGCTACATCTAAGAGGAGATAAGGGGCAGAATAACAAAGATCAAGGTTCTTAATCCCACTAGTGATCTGCATGCAACTTTCCAAAGAAAGCCTTCAGTGCAGTTCAGCCCTGGCCAGAGGAGGAAGAGGAGCCCCAGCAGGCACAGCCCTCTCATGGGGCAGAGGCAGCTCATGGAAGAGGCAAGCAGCCCTGGCACTGGTGGGCCACCCAGCAGCCCTCTGGTTTCTTCAGCTGGAAAGCCAGAAGGCAGCTGCAGGAAAGCATGTGCCCACTGTAAGTCTTTCAGCAACCACAAACATCTCTGGACAACTTAAAGGACACTTCTGGTTTTCCGGAAGCGGTTAAATCCCACCTCTGACCTCCAAACTTGGGGAAGAAACTCTCAGGCATGGAAAAAATTCCAAAGAACTGCTTGAAAGAGAAGACCAATACTGTAACATTTGTCTTCTCCTGGAATAAAAGAAAGAAGGCGTCTGTGAAAGGCACGGCTGGCAGCAAACTTGGTTTAGTTTACACAGGATAAAATGTAAGGGCACAGGGATGACAAGGAAGGACCCTCCGTACTCAACAGTCTCCATGCAGGCTTTGAGAGCAGATACCAGACACTACAGCAATGAGCCACAGGAGGTTCAAACACACACAAAATAGGGACAAAAAGGATGATTTTCAACATGGAGTGAAAGCAGGCCACAGCCTGGAGATAGGATGCAACTGCTCTCTGCTCCTGCAAATTCTGAGGAATAGGCATCCACAGGGCTGTAGCAGTTGTGGCAGCATGAGAGTGCCCCAGCACTGTCCCTCCTGCGGATGAGGAACTGTCCAGCAAAACAAAGTGCTCCCAAAAGTGTAACAGCAGAGCTCAACACAACAGCTAAGAAGAGGCCATGTCCTCAAAAGAGCCAAAAGCCAGCCTGAGGTGTCTGGTGAACTTCACCTTGCACATGTGCAGAGTAAAGCTACACCCACGAGCACCCCAGTGCAGACTCCTGTGTGCAACTGATCCTTAGCTCTGCTCCCCAGCAGCCCTCAGCTATGGGCATCGCTGTAGTGCTGCGTGCCTGAGTGGGACAGAAGGTGCTGATGGCACTGGAATATCATCTTCAATGCCACCAGCCTCTGTGGGACTTTGTTCAGCATCACTCCTGAAAGGCTACCTACCCTACAAGGATGGGTTCTTCCACCTGCATGGAGACCAGGTAAATTAAGCAGTCTATAATGTGACATTATCACCTAATGATACTGAAAAGGTTTTCAAGTGAATGGATGAATGGATGGATGGGTAACAGTGAGAGACCTCTCCAATCACAGAAACTGATTTTAATTAAAAGAAAAACATTTTTCCTAGGATTTAAATACCTGCAAAGCTATCATTTACATATTATTTATCCCATCAAGGAAAGCGGCTTCCTGCTGAATGCTCATACCAGCGGCCCTACAGGAGTGGAATCCCTGAGGATTGCCATTGGTTCCTTGTCAGTACTGCAGAAGGTAGAGCTCCAGCCACCACACTGAATTCAGTAATTCCTGCCCAGAGCCATGCCCGTGAGACAGAATACATGAATACAATTAAACTAAGGCTGCTGAAGAGTAAGGCAGCACTGGAAAAGGTTTGCCAACCCAAGGACGCCAAATAAGAGTGTGATTTTTTTTGGATGACATTTTTACATCAACACCAGCCTTATTAACATTTCAAAGTGATTCTGAAGGTGTAGCTGACTCCATTTGGGAAAAGCAGTGATTGAAAGACCCTTTTTTGGCCTCCATAGGCCCCATTCTGCCACTGGGGGAAAAACTGTCAC
>JBCJKH010037378.1:0-17289 GCA_039877255.1 Loriculus beryllinus | reverse complement strand
CCTTGAATACCTAAACCAGGAGTAATGCCTGACACTGAAGATTATCCAGAGCCTACAAAATTGCAAAGATGATGAAGGCTGGATCTAATCCATGGGATTCAGGAGTAGTTCCCATGGCTTCACTTGGGCTGTGTCCAGCTTGGGATGTGACACAGGTGCATGTTGGTCTTTGTGGGAAGGCACAGTCCGGCCAAGTCCCTGTTGTGATGATGAGGACTGTGTGGAGGGTGCCAGGGTGTACATCTGCTGCATAGTACAGATGTAATAGAAGAGGGCTCCTTGCCAGCTCTGATGGATTCATACTGGTGGATTACAAACTGATGTTACTGGCAACGTGACGTTACTAAATTCTGTTTGGATGGGGAGCAAGGAGTTATTCCACTTGTGAGCAGCCAGAGGATGTCTCCACTGTGTGTCTTTGTGCTGGAAGAGGAGCTGGACCAGCCTGCAAACTGTTTTCCCAGGTGACCGTGCTGTTTGAAATGGAGCAAGCACCCATTGCAGCCATGCCTGATGCTCCTTTCTCTGGCTCATGGCCACAAGGCCATGTTCCACAGCAGGTTACACCTCACGCTTCATAAGAGGCTGTTGCCCAAGGACATCTCCAATCAATCCTTGTCTTCAGAGCCCATCCACCAGTTCTCTGTTATCTCATAAATTTTATGATGTCAGCATCTATCAGTTATGAAGAGCTGAAGATTCCTCCATTTCTTTCTGCGCATCTTCCAAGGCCAGAGGCTTCACTCATTGTTTGTAAAGAGCTGCTCTAGCTCCGAGAACAACCTGAGCAGCTTCGTAATGATTATCCTGCTGAGCGCATAGCTGTGCTTGGAATACGATATGAGCTTCCTTCAAGAGCAATTAACATTTTGGATATTAAATACTCAAAGCTGCACGATGCTCAGAGCACTCCAGCTGGGTAGCAAGTAGCAGCATGCTTCTGCTGCTTTCAGCTCAAAGGATGGAGAGAATAGTGTTAGAAACACTTCTTATTCCTAATAAATAAGACTTGAGCACGCACCACTAATAGGTAGAGTTCTTGGCCACATGTAGCTGACATAAAAGGTAGGTATCAAATGCTGCTGTGCTGCAGAAAGCTGCATTAACTCATGTTGTAGTATTACCTCTCCTCTTATCCTGATGTTGGCAGGAATACGTGAGTATCAGTGCCAGCCCAAACCATCAATCCTGCCTGCCTCTTCTCATGACTGCAGTCTGTTTCTGTGGTCCAAGCACTGAACTGTAATTAAGCCAACTGGTTATTTTGAAGTAGGCTTGTTGAAAATAAAACAGTAACCTGTTGCTGGCTTAGGAGTGTTTGGCAGAAGGGAAAATTCAGCATCAAACCACTCCTTTATCAAGGTTTTTTTGGGTGGTTTATGTTTCTTTCTCTCCCTTTCTCTCCAGGCCTACTGGAAGAAGATGAATCAGCTTTTGCAAACCCTGAACCAGAAGCTTGCAACACTCAGCCACGGGCAAGAAGGGATTGTTAAGATCAGTGCTGCTGTCTCTGATAAGCTGGTTGCCTTTAAAAGTAAACCTCCATCAATTCAGAGAGAAATCCTGAGCGTCTGCAGTGACCCCTACACACTGGCTCAGCAGCTGACACATGTGGAGCTGGTGAGTGGGAAGGGTTCCCAACTTCTGCAGGCAGAGATATTACTGTAAGCCATCAGTTGCTAAGTATTCCAGACATAACCAAAAGGTGTCTGCACATCCCATGCTGTAGTAGCACTGCAGCAGGAGGCAGGGTTTGACAGGTTAAGAGATGCTTGAGAAGCAAGCTATAGATCAGAGTGTTCCTGTGCATCCTGGGGCAGTCACTTTGCTTTTTCAGCTTGCTTATTTGAGAAATGCAAATCGTAGTCCCTGGAAGCTTAAAGGGTTCTCATTTCTGTAAGTGCTCAGAGCCCCACAACCTGAGGGAGCTGTTGAAATGGCTGTTCATGAGCCCTTCTATTAATCTGGAAGACATTTTTAACAGTTCAAATCCGTTCCTACAGATACACAAAGCATCTGCATTGTCTGATGTGTTTTTCATTCTTCCCTTTGGGACTTTGTCCGTGGACATACAGGGATGTCCAAATACACCCACACGAAGCCCTGCTGTTTCCCTCATTGACTGCAATCCACTCTCAAACAGGCTTTTGATGGTAATTGCTCCAATTGCAGTACCAAGGTGCTGGGCAGACTGTTATCTTACACACCCTTCTTCCAGGTTCATGTCCTCTGTGTAGACCTCCTGGATGTTTGCAGAAGAGCATAAAACATTGGTGCCATCTGCAGAGCTCTTGATGCTGTAATGATTCCCTGCTGCCTGTCCTCCTGTAGACACTGTTCATCCTTCAGAGGAAGGCTGGAAAAACAAACCATGAACTGGACTGTGAATTGGAGTGAATATCATGAAGTTAGCCTTGGGAATTCTGAAGGTCACTGATATTCTATTTATCAAGAAGTGGAATAGTTCAGAAACCCCAAATTTAGGATTCTTTTCTCATTTTGGTTAGTTTTCAGACCATGCAACTTTGGCTCTCTTTACTTTAAATAACTTAAGGCAGAGAGCAGAAGTCCTTTTGCCTAGAGTTTTCTCTTGCCTTTTTTCCCCTCTGAGTGCAACTGTCTCCAAGGGATGTTCCCTGTAAGTGGAGCACTGCTGCACTTCTAAAACTGATTCAGATAGAGGTTTTCATCCCACTGTACTGCAATCACTGCTTTCTACCTTCTCTTTCACTTACAGCATCCGGTACACCAACTGCTCTGCATTGAAACTTATTTGTTATTTGCTATTATTAAGTTCGTTGTTGGTAAAAGTCCTGTGCAATTATCAGTGGCAAGGTGAGAATTCAAGAGAAATAGCATAGAAGTAGCCACAACATCTTCACTTAAGCCAAATTATCATTTATTTTATTTCTGCTTGAGTGTCCCAAGTTTGGGTTGTAGGAATTCCCAGATACCTCCTCTGAAATGCCTTTGTGGCCTGCAACCTGCTGCTTTTTCCTAATAACCATGTTTAAGGGAATTAAAAAGCCTTGTAAGAAGGCCAGCGTGGCTGGAACTGACAGGTTTCTTCAGGAGCTGATGGACATGGCCTGTCTTTTACTAAGAGATCTGGATGCCTTATTTACCCTTGGTTTGGTTCATGACTGGGACACTCTCCAGTGTAAGTGATGCCTTTAATGTGAGCGCATGTGTCTTCAGTGCCTTCCTTCTCCTATGGTACAGAGCTACCACCCCGGGGCATCACCTGAGCATCAGTGGGTGGTGAGGCAGGGTCAAGAGTATTGTGTGTGCAGCCAAGCAACAGATTGCTGTGGTTACCAGATAACAGCATTACTGCTGTTTTAAGAACTGGGAAACAAGGCTATTGGGTAACACTGGACTACAGCAGGTCTGTGTGACAGAAGCACAGAACTGAGATTTGCCAGATCCCAGATGGAGCCCCGTGCATCCAGCACCTTCCACTCTGCGCAGTGGAGGGGGCTCTTAGCATGGCTTGTCAGTAACGATGCTTATTTCTCTTCATTTTCTCCTTTCTGCTGAAATAACTCTTAATTGTTCTTATGAATTTTAATGTCTGGTGCTAGTTGGCTGTTTACCAGTTCAGTAACACCGTTCAGAGCTGGCAGATAATGAGGAAGTCTTACCAAGAGAAGCAGAAAAGATGCTGGGGTGCTTTCTTATTTCTTCCTCCCTCTTTTTCCAATAGGAAAGACTAAGTCACATTGGACCTGAGGAGTTTGTGCAGGCATTTGTTCATAAAGACCCTCTGGATGGCACCAAGGTATGATTTCTGTGCATGCAAAGTGAATCCTGTGATCACTGTTTGTTCCAGATGAACTGATGTGATGAGATCCACAGCAGCAGGGCCTGGGATATGTGTTGGCCAGGGACAGGCCAACTGACAGCCTGTATTTGCCATTCCTTCCTGGTGAGAGTATGTCCCAGCCTGAGACTGGCCATGACCTTGATGTTCTGCTTCTGGCTTGTTCCTCCTAACCTGCTTTGTTCAGGGCAGATTGCTTGTGGCTGTGCACAACCAGGGAATGTCTGTTCCCAGTGTTGAAGGCGTAAAGGCTCTGGACGTGATGTAATGCCCATAGTGTGTGCCCAGACACCACAGTCATGACTCAGTGCGTCATGAATCAACATAGTCTTCTGTGTCTACACAATAGCTTTTAACCCAAAGCACCACAGGGAATGGAGTGCCTGATCAGGGCTTCATCCAAAGTCCATGGAAGCCAGCTGGAGTCTTTCCACTGATTCCAGTGGAGTTTGAAGCAGCATTTCAGTGAGTGCCTCAATAAGGAAGGAGACTTCCTGGCTGGAGAGGGAGAGTCTGTGATTTCACATAGTACAGCAAAGAAAGAGGGTGAAAATTCTTCTCTTGAACTGCATAAGGGCTCCCACTGAGATCATACATCAGCAGCAGAATTTCATCACTGGATGCTGAACATAACAGGAAGACCTCTGTTTATAGTGCTGCCCAAAGGGTACCAGAACAGCTTGTAATGGGGATGGATGGATGGATGGAGGGATGGATGGATGGATGGATGGATAGATGGACGGACGGGTAAGAAATGCAACATAGGGCTCTTTCTCTTACTGGAGTTACGGAGGCTCTGTAGTTGGTTTCAAGGAGGGGGAAGTGGGAAGAAATGGTGCTTCAAGTATTCTGAGCATTGATCACATTCTTTAGGAAGGAACCACAAGGGAGCAAAGGTGACAGAAGCATCAAATACCAAACCAGCCACAGCGAGATTTGAACAGCCTGCTGCAAAGATGAGGGACAAGACTGAAAGTGAAGGATTGTCATATCTGTTGTGAAGTAAAATGGAAGAGATCAAATCAAGGCACTAAATCTGAGTGAATTTTGGAAGAGTGGGAAGGAGGCAGCAGTGAGGGAAATTAAATTGCCGTAGAGGGGAAGGGATGCTAAGAGGAAGAAGGAAATGTTCAGTAATAAACTAACGTATGCACAGGCCTGTAGCTGAATCTGGAATTGCAAATGCAAAGCCAGCACAAGATACCACCAAGGTGTGAAGAGAAATTACGGTTACAGGGTAAACATAAGGAAACATCAGCTGAGGAGGACAGGAAGGATTAGAATGAGAAGCAGAGAGCCTGAAAGTAATGGTGGGATGAGGAATCCAAGCAAATCATCTTGGCAGACTATGACAAGCTATTTGACAGTTATGCATGTTCTTCAGATGCAAATCTGAGCACTGAAGTGCTGCCCAGTGGCAGTTCTGTGACTTCAATGGAGTGCATAATAACAGAGAAAATAAAGGGCACAAAGCAGGGATGCACCTCGGCATTGCCTCTAAGTTCAGGGCAATGTATTCTCCCAGGAGGATCTACTTATAAAGCAAAACTGCTGTTACATTTTCACACAAGGAATGGCACTAACAGATTGCTGGGCTTGAAGTCAGCAGGGCTGAGGAAAGCAGAGGTAGTCTGGAGGTTTACTATGCCCTTTTCCTGGATTGACCAGAGGTCCCAAAGGTGATTTAGAAGAGCCTCCACACCAGGGTAAGGTATAGCCAAGGGGTCATATGGGACCTGTACATAGAGCCACAAACCTTATGTGAAGCGATGTATCATTCCCCAACCCATGAAGAGGGAATTGGTTCTGGTTTGAATTCCCTCCAGCTGGAGATCACATGAAACGTCTTTCTTGCATGAGGGCTTCAAAAGGCTTCACTTCTGAATGTTTATCAAGCAGCGTGAGTTGCAGATGGAAGAGGCTAGGGAGGTGCTAAATATCATTGCCATTTATAAAGCTTAACCTTTAAAAAGCAGTCTGCTTCAACTTTAACTGTGGCACATTTTAACAAGTTTTGTGGTATTAGCTGTGGTTCTTATGCCCTGGCACGGGATAGCAGTGTAGAGATGTAAATACCATATTTAGAACAAAGCCTATGTTTCATGCACTTTTTGTTATAGCAGGGAATAAGAAATACCACAGAGTACATGAAAGCAACTGCTACGGGTAGACTGGGGCTGCTTTGGGTTTCCACTGTTTGATATTTATATGCTGCTTGCTGATATTTACTTTTGAGATGCTTTTAAAAGACATATTTTTATTGTATTATGTAGTCTACTCATAAGGTGGCTGGGAATTTCAGGCTTGTTGAGATTTGCTCCATAGGATGGTGCTGTGATTTCTGTTTCTAAACATGGCTGTATACAGAATCACAGATGACTGTTTTCTTGCTTTGAATTACCTTGGAAATCATACTAAGCCCCATTTCTTAAGGTCACCAACATAATACAGGTAATCTCATTGACATTCATGGATCTGTGTTTATGCACTGTGATTCTCTTTGTATTGGCATCTATTTATGGTAGCTCTGGGAAATTACCATCTTAATAAACCAAAAAATCGGTATTCTCTGATACCCTCTAGTGGATGTTAATGAATGTCCAAATAAATCACCTGAATTCCAGAGAGCAGTGGCTCCTGGGTGGGCAATGTAAGGATTTAGGGCTGGGAAAAGGACTTGAATTCTTATAATCCCAAGCAACATCTTAAGGCAATGTGAATTGCCCTAGCACTAAGCTGAAGTCAAATTACCTGTTGATGGCAAAGGAACTGGAATAGTTCAGCCAACAATTTGCTTCCATTGCCTGTGTTGATTATGGAACTTCTGTTGTTTTCATATAAAAAAAGAGTGAAAAATGTGCTTCTTGTAATGGCTGTTATCAGTGAAGTATCTCTGGCATGTGAGTGACCTGTTCAAGAGCAGCCATCAGGACAGAGGTGGTCACTAGAGACCGTATTACCCTGAAAACTCAGTAAGGGATATGTTTTTCTCATCAAGAAGCAACTAGAACTGTGTATTCTCTTATCTCTTGTTCACTTCACTAAATGATGGCTTCTCCCCTCCAGAAAAGGGCTGTGGGTGATGGCATTTACTGAAGTGAAGGAACTCCTGCAATCAGAACCACAAGCTGGGCGTGCTGTGGAAGACTTTGCTTGTCTTACTTTTTCTGCACATCCTTCTTGTTGTCTGAATCCTGCAGTGCCCTGGCTGCTAATATCCCTGGGGCAGTGCAGACTGTGTTGGCGAACCCTTGCTGCAGGTGACATGTGGCTGTTTCTGTACCCTACTGTGAATTGTGCAGTGTGACACTCGGCTAAACCCTGTGCATCTGCCAGTCACCCACCTACCCAGTGTCTTTTTGAAAGGGACCCATAATGCACAGTCTTCCATGTGGATAATAACTACCTTTGTGCAGTATTTATCTTAGTGATCAGCTAACTGGAACACAGTTCTATGTCTTTCTGTGTGGTTTTTCCTCCCCAGACTTGTTTCAGTGAGCAGAAAAAGACAAGTAACCTGGAGGCCTATGTGAAATGGTTCAATAGACTCTGCTATCTTGTGGCCACAGAAATCTGCATGGTGAGTCAAAAGCGTGTGGCATGTTTTACCACATGCCTGATGTACCAGTTTGAGATTCCCCGTTAATAGGCAAACTGGGGATTTATGTCTTGTGACCTAGCTCAGCAGCTGATGGCAAGCTTTAGGAATACTGCACCTGCAGAACCAACCTGATAAATGACAAACATATTGCAAAACAGAGCTGGCGACACACAGGGGATACCCTGCTCATTGACATAGTAGGAGCACAGTGTGGAATAATGAACCCTGCAGGGGAAAAAAGAGTAAAAAATGCCTTAAATTATCCTGGGAGATTTTTGCTGGAAAAGACTCTAGTGGAGCAGTATTTCTCTGTCATCCCAAAGCTCTGCTGTGTGTGTGAATTCCCATTGCATGGCTCTTTGTCCTGCTGCCCATTACTGTCGCTGGTCATTTTTTAACTTGGTAATGGTTTTAGTTTGTTTAACTTGGCCCCATCAAAACGCAATGAGTGTTTTTCTCCTTTGAAAAGAGTGTGGAAGGGAGGAACAGTAGTAGTATAAGCAGCCTGGACTGAAAAGCACTACTATTTGAAGATCATCTTTGGAATAGGTGGGGTGATTCCAGTCCAATAAAAACGTGCATTTAAAATGCAAGCTACTGTTTGGCCTGGCCATGTTGCTGCAAGGACCAGAAGAGGGGATAAGGATTAATGCAGTGAAACAAAGTCTTTCTGCGACAAAGATGCTGCTGTGACATGGGTGTGAAATCCTGCCTTTAGGAAAGGCTGTGCTGATGCACTCACTGAAGCCAGCAGGGAGCTGAGCCACTGCTTCAGGGCTGTTTTGGCTGCTGTTCCAGTTCTAAGACATTAACTGAGGCAAGCCAGGGAATTGCTGTGAATTTCTTCTGTGTCACTGCAATGAAAGCTTTGATTTTAGAGACTGCCAGTCACCAGCATCCCCTGGATTGCTGGAACAGAAATGGGGCCGGTGACTGATAGCAGATGGCCCAAGCTGTGCGTGGACGGACCCATGCTATGTATGGAACAAATGCCTAAGACACCCTCCAATTCTGCATATGCTTATTACAGCTACTTGTTTGTTTTAACTTGCAGCCTGCAAAAAAGAAACAGCGAGCACAAGTCATTGAATTCTTCATTGATGTTGCCCGAGAGTGCTTTAACATAGGGAATTTTAATTCGCTGATGGCAATCATTTGTAAGTACAGCTTCTAACCATCAGCTGTCAGAGATGAAAAAGGAAACACAACTCTTATCCATGGCTCTCTTTTCCTCTTTCTCTCTCTTAGCTGGAATGAACATGAGTCCAGTTTCCAGGCTAAAGAAGACTTGGTCAAAAGTGAAAACAGCCAAATTTTTCATCCTTGAGGTAAAAAACCCAAACGAAACATGCTGATACACTGCTTGAGTTGTATTCTGGACCTCTTCGTTTGTGAATTTTCACATTGTTATCCCAGTCTGAGATGTTTGCAGATACATTCCCAGGCAGAGGGCCAGATTGCAGCTGAAGTTTCCCAGGCACAATGAGGAAGGTGTGAAGCTGCTGCTATCTAGAGGGGAATCAGAGCACTCAAATAGGAGGAAACCCAAAACTAAAATACAAGACTGTATGCAAGCCATAGTGCTTCCACTGATGCCAGTTTTGTTAGGCCATGGGCACAATGTTGAATGTAAAGCTCCCTGGCTATACCTTGGGTGTTGAGTGAACAAGGCCCAAGGTTTTTTATGTATTGAGGATGCCAAGATTTGGCATATATAAAATGAGCAGTCCTTATTCTTCATGTAAAAGCTTAGTAAGCTGTTAGTAGAAAAATCAGTGGTACAAACAGCCATGATGTGTAGATCTCTCCTTGTATACTTAGTTCATGGGTGTGTGTATGAGGGTTTGAAGATGTAGACTAGGCTCTGCTCAGGGTTTGCTACAACCAAGGGTAAAGTTCTCTTCAGAGGACCCATGTCACTGTCTAACCAAGGTGTCTTCTTTCCTGTATCCAGCACCAGATGGACCCTACTGGTAACTTCTATAACTACAGAACAGCACTGCGGGGGGCTGCTCACAGATCCCTCACGGCACACAGCAACAGAGAGAAGGTAGGTGGGACTGCATCCCATTTATCTCCAAATGGATGGTGCACATTGCGGCTGAGAGCGTGCAAACTGAGAGACTCAATGCAAACGTCTTCCTCCCGTCCATCGGTCACCCGTGCAAGGCTTGTGCATTGCTAAATGAAGTTGGAAGAGTAAATAGGTGGCTGAAAGGATTCTGAAATGGATCACAGGGTTTTTGTGGACTTGCTTTCGGATATTGGGGAGCAAAAGAGGGCAGGACACAGAGCAGAGAATCACAGGATTGTTTGGGTTGGAAGCGACCATAAAGCTCATCCAGTTCCAAGCCCCTGCCATGGGCAGGGACCCCTTCCTCTAGAGCAGCTTGCTCCAAGTCCTGTCCAACCTGGCCTTGAATCTCTATATCCCTGGAAAATACACATTGTTCAGATTGATGAACCTGACAGAACAGGTATTCCAAACTAAAATGACTTTTATTTTGGTATGGAGCATCCGCCTGGCAGCCCAGGTGAATCCCTGCTTTTGTTACAGCTCTGCCAGCCAGGCCCCTGTGCAGACAAGCCCCTATTGTGCAGCCTGGGATTTGAGATAGAGAGCAAAGGGCACAGCTCTCTGAGATGAGATGGTTCTCCATTTACATTAGGGAGAGATGACTGAGTTACCACAATTCCTGAGGTCTAGTCTGGACCCACTGCAGCAAATCTGGGGTGAAATGCTATCCTTGTGAATCTTTATTTCATTTGGATGGTGCTGCCATCTCAGTGAGCACAAATTGAAGTGTTTGATCAGTGCTCATGGCAGATCTGTAGCTTTCTGAGATGTCACTGGTGCTGCAAAACCAGGTTAGTGCAGGATCCTCCTGTTTTGTACCCCAGTGTGTTTCTTGTTAATTTGCTCATTTCTCCATTCAGTTTTCTGTTGCTGTGTTACAAAAGAGGGTTTGTTTTTAACATTGCAGTTGCACGTAGTCATAAACGGGTGATCTCTGCACAGGGCATGGCTAAGGTAAAGCAGATACCACACGAAGAAGCATAGTGTGTAATTTAGTATTCATTCACCAGAGGAGCCAGGCCAGATGCTAATCTCACATCCCTGTATATTTGTGTAAATCTGCTGAAGCTAATGGAATCTCACGGCATTTATAGGGAAATGAGATCAGCATCTGGTCACAGGCTGACTCAGCTGCAATGGGAGTGTGCTGAGTTGGTCTGAAAAGCACTTCTCTGTGCAAAGAAGAAATGGATGTATGTGGCTGGCAGAGAAATCCTTTCAACTCACACACACTGCAGGGAGAATCTGTCAGTCTGAGATGCTTCTGCAGTTTAGTTCTTCTGCCTCCATCATATATATTCAAACCAGTTGCTTTATTGTTTGACTTAATTTCCTGTGGAAGTTATCAGTCTCCATCGTATCTGTACCCCTAGCTGGTTAAGACTAGGAACAGAGAGGTTATTACATTGAAAGGGATCTATTTTACATAAGAAAAAGCCCATATTCTGTTTCCCTTGTGTAGATAACATCAGTTCAAGAAAATGCTCAAGCATATGATTTGGTAGCTGCTCTCAGTGGGTATTTTAAAATGTCAGATACAGCAGATCATGTATTTCTTGCTGTAGGAATTGAGGAATTTTGTTTCTTCTTGTATGCCAGATGAGCAGTTCTTTGTTTTAGTGTGTTTGAATGAGACTGGAAGAACGCGATTGCTTTTTTGATATAAAATGTTGTTTCTTGGCAAACACACAGCAGAGCTCACTCTGAAGAAAGATTTATCTTCAAACTGAATGGTGCCTACAAGGGTTTGGGATCCCAGTCCTCTTTGCCCCTCTTCTTAACAAGTGGCCACCCCAGAAGCACAGACACAGGCTTCAGGGCTCAGTCTGTCTGCTTGGGAAGGGGAGGGAGTGCTCTTGTCACAGACCAACAGAATAAGCAGTGGGTTACGTCTCACAGGAAGAAAAACTGCCTGTGGGCTTAGAGGAGCTGATGCTTAACTGGCAGACTCACCAGAAACGTTACTCTCTACTCCCCTTGGGGCTGGTGTCTTGGCTGCCGAGTTCTGCACAGCACTTGAACAGAAACACAGCTCAGGGGCTAAATTACATCCTCAGAGGGAGATGGGGTGAGGCAATGACCTGGGACATCCTCCCTCCTCTGTGCACTCATCTTACGTGAATCCCCCATGTGACACCAGCCTTCAGGCACAAAGAGCACTGCTTATTTCATCACTCATCCTCAGATTGCTCGTGGGAGACTGCAGCTCAGGTTGTAGAAGGATCTCAGTGTACCCGTGGAGGATTTCCTAACCTCATTCCACACTGTTCAGATCCAGCTCTTCTCTCAGTGTGTAAACAGCATAGTTAGAACTGCTCACTACTTCTCCAGGAGCAGGCTTGTCAAAAGGCATGGCAGTGCAGCTCTCAAAGCGGAGAGATGCGGTAGAGCGGCAGAAATAAACCTGCCAAAGTGCAGGGTGAGAGAACTGGTAATGAAGAAGGGCTGATGTTTCATGCAGAATTCAGAGGGGTGTACCTGTTAGGAGCGAAGCCTGGTTTTATCTGTGCAGCCAGCTGACCTATGCCATCTCCAAAATTAAGTCATTCCACTGGGAAACCCTGCATTGTGCTAATGACACATCTCTGGCTTTGAAATGTTAGGAGTATGTACAGTGCGGTACTGTGTGTTGTTGCCGTCTGGTGCCTTGGAGGAAGAACATGTCTGATCTCATTAGCTTTCTTCTTTCTGCAGGAGGCAATTGTCCTTCAGCATGTGGGTGGGTTGGATGGTACGAGGAGGGGGGGGAATCAAAAAAGAGTGAAATCCGAGTTTCTGGCACTAACCCAGATTTTATGCTAGCAAAGTGCCTGGATTGAAGCCAGCATTAGAGTGTGACTATACCCACTTTTGCTGCTTTTCCTTGGAAAACAAAACATGCAGGGTAATATATATATTTATTGGGAAAATAAATGGTGACTCAAAGACAGAAATCCCCTGGCAATGTGGAGGGAATTGGTATCCTAGGGTACGCCTCTGATGCCTTCTGGATGCAGATGAGAAGAAGCTCTGCCATTGCTCTGAGCTGACTGGTGGCTTTGTAGCATGGCATTAAGCCCACATCCATACACCTTCTGTCTCAGCAAGGCTTCTTGGTTATGTTTAGTACCACTAATGATGGTGACCTAGCTCCCAGGCAGTGCAGAACAAGCTCACATCTACCTGCAAAAAGCAATGTAGGCAGAACCTGGCAATGATTTCTAGCCGGGTACCAGTGTCTGCTTCCAGCTCTCTGTATCTTTCCACCCTGTAAGACCACACTGGTTACAGAGTTAGCATCACTTTTGGTAGGGGATAAACCATGCAGATCGATTTGTATTCTTTACCTTTACTAGACTGGTTTAGTTTGGATGATATAAAAATGAATCCTGAAACACACTTAGCTCAGTTTGACTAGTTGTTCCACCTCACCCTGATAGGAGTGCTCAGCATTTTAGGGGGTTATGTTGTGCTTTGTTTCCACTTTTATATCAATGGAATCTGTCAGGATAATGCCAGTGGCTCTTGGAGTGTCAGTCCAGGCTTTTTAATGGCTATTGCATTGACATTGTAGAGTTTATCAGTGGTTGTCCCACAGAAAGCCAGCAGAGATGCAGACCTTTAGCAGCTTACTGCGTGTCCTATTTTCACTGAAACAGAAATTGGCTTCCATTTTCACAGCAAGATGTGGTAGCGGCTTGCAGACTCTTTGCCTCAGTAAGTGCTTTTGCATCTATGATGTGCTCACACTCACTGCTGCATTGTGAAGGCTGTAGACCGGAAAACAACAGCCACCAATCCTCGTCTAGGTCCATTTCATATCCTATTCCAGCTGATGTACAGCATTAGAAGGAAAACAACATGACTACTGTGAGGGTGGTGAGGTGCTGGCACAGGTTGTCCAGAAAAGCTGTGGGAAATCCTAGAACTCTGGGGATCAGCTTTGTCATGGAGTGGTCCTTTGTGTTAACTATTTTCCCCCTTGAGTTGTGATATGTGAGGATCCAGAGGGAGCCCTGTTCTCTGCGTCTCTGCTGAAGTGCTGTGGGTGCACTTCAGGAGCATGGTTACTGCCTTTTGCTGTAGAACACTGGGCTCCAAATTTATCCTTGCTGTAATTCCAATAATTTCAAGAGTCCTACCTAGAAGAAGACATTTCCCTTAGCAAATTGTGACGTGACTGATGGGTTAGAGAGAAGGCTTGCATCACTGCTATATGCCACTTTGCCCTGGATGATGCCCAGCAATTATTTGAGGCACTACAATGATCTCTCTGGCTACTGTTGGCAGTTTCCTGTCAACTAACTTAATATTTTCAGTCCTGCTGTCTGCAGGTTAATTTGGAGAGGCAGGTTGTACTAATCCGGCACCAGGAAGGAAATTATATACATCAAGAGGTAGCCGTGTGTGGAGCTGTTGAAAATGAAACAGCTCCTGGTTAACTGTTTGTAGACAAGTCCTCAATCACCAGGTATTATTCTGTCTTTAAATTGCTCCATTTGTGTATTCAACATCTTTGCTTAGAAAGGCCCAACAAAGAACGGAAGAGTTCTGCAATTCTATTTTGCTCTTTGCTGTCTGGCCTTGTCATCAGGCAGTGATGTTGTTGATGATAAACTGGATTATTGGTATTTTCTTAGTCTTATTCTGTTCAGTGAATGTTGTGCTCAGTTCGTGTTCGTTTCAATGTATGTTCTCCTGGTGGATGAAAGTGTCCCTATACTCCACTGCCCTTTTGCTTGCCCATCACTGTTCTCCTTTTTAAGTGCATAGCACACCGAAAAGTTAATATTTCTTTTTTTCTCCTCTCTCCTGATTGAGGTCTTCTTTCATGCAGAGAAAATACCAGACTGGAAAGATAACAGTTCTGTCATTTCTCTTCACAGATTGTGATCCCCTTCTTCAGCCTCTTGATCAAAGACATTTATTTTTTGAATGAAGGATGTGCTAATCGCCTTCCAAATGGACATGTCAACTTTGAAGTAAGCTCTCTGAAAACTGCTTTTATCTATCCCATTCTGATAGCGCTACCTGAGACCGTTTGCCTGCAATTTCAGTGCGGACCAACAAAGATGCCAAAACAGAAGATCTCAAGTGATTGTGTGAAAGTTAAACCAATCCCAGAATGCTTTTTAAAGAATTAATATGTATATTTTACATAAACATTACAAGCAGATCATTCTAAATTGCTCCTTCAGTGTTGGCATTGTGAGAATGAGTAATGCATAAAACGCCTTAAAATAGAACTGTTAGAAGGCCTAAAGAGTTGTGAGGTGTTGGAGTCATTCTACTTTATGTAATGTATATCTATTTCTGCTCCTTCCTGTTCCATCAGAGTTTAAGTCCTCTATTCTGAAGTACACACGTATAACCCAGAGCTTTGTTCATGGATATATTTTCATTGAAGTGCAAACTGAAATGGCTTAGAAGAAGAAATGCAGGGCACCTTTTCCTCTCTCTTTCCCCTGTAAATGAACTGTGAAAATTCATTTACACATCTAAACCAGAAAAGACTGTTTTCTCATACTAATCTTCTAGTCGGCGTAAGGGATCCTGGATCCCAGTCTTCTGCTTAGATGGAGTTGTTTGAGTGAGATAATCTTACTGGGTCTGAGTGGAATGGTTTTATGTTTACAGAAATTTCTGGAACTGGCTAAGCAAGTAGGAGAATTTATAACATGGAAGCAAGTGGAATGTCCCTTTGAACAAGACCCGAACATCATCCACTACTTGCACACTGCGCCCATTTTCACTGAGGATGGTAAGACTCTCTACAGTCTCTAATCACTGAAAATACGTCTCTTCACCAGTACTTATTCATACCCTGACTGATGCTTTGATCTCTCTCACTGACCAATCCTGGTTCTTTCCTAGCTTTCTGTCCTCGGTTTAGCAGTAGCAGTCAATTTTTCTCCTTCTTAGTAGCTGGTGCAGCTGTGTTTTGACTTTTAGCTTGGGAACAGAGCTGATAATACTGATGTTTACTCTGAGCAAGGACTTTGTGAGTCTCATGCTCTGCCAGGGAGGAGGGGAGGCCAGGAGGAAGCAGGGACAGGACACCTGGCCCAAACTGACCAAAGAGGTATTCCATGCCACAGCACATCATGCCCAGGATGTAACTGAGTCACCTGGAAGGGCTAGGGGCACTGCGGAGTTGGACTAGGTATCAGTCAGTGCTTGGTCGGGTGGGGTGGGTGAGTTATCTGTTGGTGGGTGGTGAGGTGCTGTATTCTCTTCCCTTGTTATTTCCTTTATCATTATTATTATTGGTGGTAGCAGCAGTGATTTGTGTTATACCTCAGTTCCTGAACTGTTCTTATCTCAACCTGTGGGAGTTACATACATTCTTTCAATTCTCCTCCCCATCCCTCCGAGAGCAGGGGGATGAAAGGAGGGGGAGTGTGCGTGGACTGCATGGCTGACTTGCCAACAGGGTTTAAACCACAACAATTCTTGTTTGGAGCCCAACGTGGGGCTCGAAGGGTTGAAATAACGACAGATCTGACCAGAGTGTGTGTAATCGTATTTGTGATAGGCATGCATTGTTTTGGATTAATAATCACTCGTCACAGTGCTGATTTATTTGCTCTCAAAGTTGTTGTTCTTGATTTCACGGTTTCAGCATGTTGTACCTTACTTACAGCCGGTATTTGATCTTTTAGTGTTTATCAGATGGGGGGCTTGGGCTAAGGTTCTTGTTTCACTGTACTTCATGGTAATGACTTGTAATATAGGCAGGCTCCAGCAGCAGGCCAGGATGGATCTGACCGTCCCACTGCTCTTCACTGTCCTGGCCCTTGTCCTCGCCTCCGTCTTCGTGAGGCTGCGGGTAGTCGAGGGGAAGCGGCACCGGGAGCCGGAGGCGGCCGAAGCAGCCCAGGAGAGTGGCCCTGGGGACCAAGCAGTGGCAGGAGCGGGGCCGGAGGCCGGGAGGGAGCGGCTGCTGGTGGAGGGGTCGGGGTGGTCGAGGAGGGGAAGGAGGCAGTTTCTGAGCAGCGGGAAGAGGTGGCGGAGGAGCTGAGCCCTGCGGCCAAGCCCAGCCCCACGGCGGCCGAGAGCATTCCCTGGCAGCTGCCCACCGAGCCCCAAGAGCCCGAGCCCCAGGAGGATGCAGAGAGCAAGATACCGCCTTCGGGAGCTTCAGCTGGGTCCAACCTCGGGCAGCCGGGGCAAGTGGAGGATGCAGGAAAGCACGCAGCACTTCTCACAGCAAGGCAGAGGAGGAAGATCTGGACTCAGAAAAAGAGAAGCTGGTGGTGGGAGAGCCGGCAAGCACAGCAGCCACAGCAGCCCCAGCGTACGCAGCATCATTTGGGAGTTCTGAAGGTTTTTGAATGGCCTGTGGGTACCCTTGGGACCTGCCTGCTGATTGTGATGGGGATCACCACGTTGGCACACATACAGAGTGTGTTTTACCCAAGACCATTTTGTCTGATCTCGAAAGTTAAGTGGAGTTGTGTTCGGGTCTTGTCTAGGGTTAGACGGCAATACAGGAGGACAGAGAGATTTTTCCCAACACTAGACAGCCATGAGTGGCAGGGTGTGTGGGACAGACAGTATGGGTGAGAATCTAGTCCACTGGGCACCTCCACTGCTTTGGAAGCATCAGAGATGGAAAGCAGCTGTATGGAGTCCCCAGCAACAAGCTGCAGTAACTGCAGAAGGGGACAGTGAATCATTTTGAGCCTGGTGGGCCCATGACACTTCAGGCCATCAGGGCAGAGATGCAACATAGAGATGGACTCATGATCAAGGGGTGGACTTACAAATGGATACTATTGCCCAGGTTATTCATGAGTGTGAATACTG
>JBCJKH010037376.1:0-26854 GCA_039877255.1 Loriculus beryllinus | reverse complement strand
TGTCCCATCACATTGCCTCTCTTATTCATGAGAGGAGATTACTGCTGTTTGCTCTAGTGAAGTCTTGTCACAGGTCCATCATGAGCTAGAAAGGCAAATCTCAGGCAGGTATCTTCTTGGTAAATAGGGAAAACTCAGCCTGTGGCTTGGGTTTGCTCCTAATGTACATTACGTTTTTTCTGGGGGGTGGATGGACCGAACCTGTCTTTTCATTCAGTGGCCATAGATCCCTCTTGAAGCCGGAGTGTGATTTAGCCTTCCCAAACCAGCTCTCTCCTCTGCTGGACCTCTCTTGGGAAGGCTATGCTGTGTGTAAAGCAGTTTGCCAGAAACTAAGGGGCAATAAAGAGAACATTTATAGTGTTGAACTGTTTTTAAAAAACAAAGGATCCAACACAGGTTGGGAAAATTGTCAGAGAGATTGTACATAATTGGTTAAATTTTATATATTCCAGCCTCAACAATTCTGTGTTTCTGTTTCTTTCCCCACTGTCTGGTTTGAGAGCAAACAAATCCTAAAGCTGCACATATGCATTCTTATATCATTTGCAGTTTGTCTCGGCAAAATCACTTCGGGCACATTTCTTTTACTACAAATATAACTTGTGGTTATGCAACAGGCTTGGAATTCAAGATTTATTATTTAACAACTTCTTTTAAAAGTGTGCTTTGAATGGTCTTGATGAACCCGAGTCTTCTGACATTCAGTAATTTGCTTTGTGCTCAGCCCAGACTTCAGAGAAAAACAAACATACCACATCTGTTTCCACTGGAGACCTGTATCACATCAATAATGCCGCATCACCAGACTCTCCCTGAAAGACTCCTGTGTTAGAGAAAGAGGAAGAACGAAAGTGATTTTTTTTTAAAGGGCAAAGAGCTCTTTTCCCTATCTGAGTCATATTTTCTATTTCTGTCAAACTAAACCATTCTATTTAGCTATCTTTTTATACAACAGCCTTTCCAGATTTTCACTGCTAAAGTTTTGAGTGATCAGGCTATTATCACATTCAGAGTTTTCAAATTACCCTTAGCCAAATGTGTTGTAGGTGAGGCCAAACCCTGGAAGATAAGAAATATGTTCTTGGCTTCAATCTTCACTGGAAAGGTCAGATGCAAGCAGAATGGTAATGCAGTTAGTGCTGGAAAAACAGAGACAGAGCGGATCGGAGTGGTTTAATAAGGTAGATGTTATTGAGTCTGCTGTGTGGGATGAACTTCACCCCCGAGCAGAGCTGTCTGAAGTGATCGGCAGCTCCTTTAGGAAAGAGAGGTGGGCTCCCTCTCTTTCCTCAGGAATGGGCAATGTGGGGAGATTTTGGGAATCCCCCAAGCCCCACTGCAGCATGAACGTGTGGTGTCTTGTGAGAAGACACACAGTGGTCTGCGGGTAGAGGTGCTGTCGTGCATCTACAGCTTCTGGCACAGCCCCACATCCCCTGTGAATGGGGGACAGGCAGCTTCAGTGAGGTCCACACTGGGGATCCTCACTGCCAGTTCATCATTGGTTGGTGGTGAGAGGGAGGGTGATCCACGAGGAAAGGTTAAAAGACTTCAGGTTGTTTACCCCACAGAAAGAAAGACAGCTGATAACATCTTCAGGTAGATAAAAGACAGTTTATCTGAAGAGGCAAGGATGGAAGAGGGAGGAAATGCTCTGTTGTCTGTTTCCACAATGGTCAGACTAAAAGTAATAAACAAATCACCTGAGGAAGATTCAGGTTAGCTCTTCAGGGAGACCATTTAGGTGTAAAGGGGCGAAGGACTGCAGAGGAAGGGGAATCATTGTTGTCAGAGAGTTTTAAAGCTGAGCCAGAAAACAAGCATCCCAGATGGTCTATGTGCCTGCTCTATGTCAGTGGGGCAGATTTGTCTGATCAGTCAAAGCTGCTGGCTCATTGCTTAAACTGGAAGATGCCTGATCTAAAGAACCGCATCTTCATTCTCTCCAAAGATGGGCTTGAAATTAGTGCCATGCACAGATTTGGTCCAGTCCCCACGTACAGGCAAATCTCTACACTCCACTGCGTGCTGAATCCAGCACTGAGGATGCCCCAACCCCACCACATGCTGGAAGGATGGCTGTCTGCTCATGTCCTTGCACCTCTATGTGGCTAAGACCTTGGGATAAAGAGCACATCTCTGCAAGACCATCCCATGGCCAACAAAAATACCAGTGACACAGCACAAGTGGGAACAGAGAGGTGGCAGTCGCTGCTGTCAGCTAGCAGCAGGTCTGGGATTGCTCCTGAGGCGCAGCAGGATGATATCAATGGCATCGGCAACAACGGCAGAAGGTTGGTCACATTTTGGACCTGCTGCTCCCTGGGGAAGAGAGGACAAGATGAGGTTGTGTTGCATGTTCTGCAGCCCAGCTAAACCTGCAGCAGGCACAGTGTGGGTGCTCAGTGCAGAGTCAAACCCAGCCACTAGGCCAAGAAACTACAGAAACCAGCTGGGGCTTGGAAAAGGGGAAAATCAAACCAGCCAGGAAAGAAAAGAACGCGTCGCACTGAGAGCTGACTGTAAGTGATGGTTGTTCAAACACGGCAGAGTTTCAGAGTGCTCGAGGAGCTGGATGCATGTACGAGAGGAAGGTAGCGAGAGGTGGATGCCAGCATTTTCTGGCAGTGTTGGGCTGGAAATATCCTTCAACTCCTTAGATAGCAAGCCAGAGATTACGATGCGAAGGAATGCACTGTGAGCCGCTGCTGCATACAGCCGTGGGAGGGTGGGAGGAGAAGCCAAGACCCATGGCAGTATGATAGGAAACAGCCTGGAGACACATGGGGAAGAGGAGAAAATCAGGTCAATGCTCTGAAGTGGCTTAACTGGCCGCTGGGCAGCTCTCAGGAAGGAGACCAGAACAGGAGGAGATGCATTGGGTGAGAAGAGGTCTCCATGGCACAGAGATCATAGAATTGTAGAATCACGGCATGGTTTGGGTTGGAAGAGACCTTTAAATGTCATCTAGTCCAACCCCCCTGCATGGGCAGGAACACCTTCAACTAGGTCAGGTTGCTCAGAGCCCAGTCCAACCTGACCTTGAATGTTTCCAGGGATGGTGCATTTACCACCTCTCTGTGCCAGTGTTTCACCACCCTCACCATAAAAAGTTTCTTCCCTACATCTAGTCTGAATCAGCCCTATTTTAGCTTAAAACCAGTCTTCTCTGTCCGATCGAGATGGGGGATTGATTATTCCCCATGATAGTGGTTATTCTCCAAGGCACCTTGCTGCCTGTGCTGCTCCGAAGGCAGAAATATATGCAGCGAGAACAACGGGGAGCATGAACTGAAGCAAGGAGCAGGAGGGAGGTTTAGTGTCACCTTCTAGGGGATGGATGGGGGCACTGGGCCCCTGCTGCCCTCCCATTTTGCCCTGTTGTGATGAACAGGGCCAGGACATGCAGACTCAGGGTTCACCATGAGCCTCCCTATGCAGAGATGCTGTGCTCACCTGCTGACCTAGTGCTGGAGAGCGCAGGAGAGCATTTGTTGTTTTGTTTGGTTCCCAAAGCTCTCTACACCAAGTGCCATCTGCTTTTTGGGAAATCCCATCTCCACCTGACAGCCCAAATCCTGACTCATCTGCCTGGCACCGGACTGTCCCCCATGCAGATGGACAAGGGCGAGTCCCTAATGCTTCTACTTGTCAGGGGACCAGAGAGAGGGGAGGTGATACAGGAAAGTATCTCAACTGCATGTTTGAGCACACAGCCAGAAAAAAGATATTCCCAAGACCTCACTCATTTTCCCAACTACATGGAAACATGGTAATGGAGAAGAGGAGAGACCTATTTTGGCTGTCCAATGCGCTTTTACTCCCCAGGGTGCTTTAACCAAGGTCCTGAGAAGCCACTGCTGCTTACACTGAGCTTGCAGACTCCAGCTCTTTATTTTGCTCAGCTTTAAATAACGTGAATGTTGGGCTCCATCAGTTCCTTTGGGAATTTGTTTTTTTTTTAAAGGCAAAGTCCACAAGACTGAGCTGCCAGAATATTATTTCCAAGTATTAAGTCCCCTGTCCTTCCCTGCAGGGCTGTGGTGTGGCCAGGCATTGCTGACGCCTTTACAGTGTGTTTTGGGCATTGGAGATGCTGCCAGGTGAGTGAAGAGTGGTTATTCCAACATTTGTTCTGTGCAATGAAACACCTCTGCCTCCTCCTCCACCTCCCAAGTGATGACATTGGATACTGAACAGGGCCAGGCCAGGAAAAACCAGCGACAGCAGCACTGGAAAGAACAAGAGAACTGGACAGCAAAAGAACCCAAAATTCTGTCAAATCACATGGAAATTTGGTACTGTCCTGCAGGAGTCACTTATGGATCTCAAAGGAGAAGTTATCAAGGCCACGTGGATAACCAGCATATGGGGGGTTGGTTGTAGATGAGGTGTACTTCCTATAAGGGCCCCAGTATAAAGATGGGACCTGCTGTCCGATGGAACAAGCCTCTTCTTACAAGATCCTGAGCCCTGGGAGCAGGCCTGGCATCTCAGGTCACCTTAGCACGTGTCGCCTTCTGTACCCAAACAGTTTGTGGTCACAGCAAGTCATCTCAGTGTGACATCCAAAGTGGCACAGGGAAAAGCAGCTCTCAGGCTTTGTGGAGGCGCAGGAGGATCTGCTCCCAATTTCGCCTCCCTGGGAGAGGTGCCAGGATCAGGCAGGGCCACCCTGTGGTGCTGACTCATGATGCCTGTACGTGTCTGCTGCCGCCAGCCCAACACCTGGGGATGCACTGCTGGAGAGTCACTCAGCTGGAATAACTTCCTCTGTTCATTGCGCCACCGGAGCAGCCACTGGGAAAACTCCCAGTGTGGGTAAGCCCGGAGTTAACTTTCTAGGCAAAGTTGTAGGAAATAAGAAGTGCTGCAAGGGAAAGCACAAAGGCTGGCGCTTTTCTGCTCTCCTGCACCCCAGAAGATCAAGCAGATGGGGACTGTCCTGTGAGGCAAAGCAGACTGTGGGATGAGGGAAAAGGAGATGCTTCTTTGCAGGGTTGCTGCTCCAGAGATCATGGGTGACATTTCCAGCAAGGCAAGGCATGCTACACATTCATGTACCAGCTAATACAAGGAAGATATGGGCTTGTTTCCAAGCACTCTGGCTTTGGGCCAGCCTCTTAACTCTCAGCATCTCGGTTCCTTTAGCTGAAAAGCTGTTCTTCCAGGCTTCTCTGGCATCCTCTGGGCTGTTCAGACTTTGGGAGGTGAGGATGGGGTGTACCCCTACAGCCCTGCTGCAGCAAGCTGTCACTAGTGGGGTGTGATGGACACTGGTTTTCAGGAAGCTAGTCCCATGCTCGCAGGTGCAAGCATGTTTTCTGCAAGGTCAGGTTCAGGAACATCATTTGAATGATTTATGGACTGCTTTTCTGGAGAGCTGTTTCCTTCTGTTGGCCAGGTGCTGGAAGCTGCCCACTGGTAAGGACAGGATACTGAGAGTGCTGGGTTGCCTCTGACAAAAGCTCCTGACTCACCCTCCCCAAGGAAATTCGGCATCAGCACTGGAGGTCACTGCACTGAGAGCTCTGGGGGGCAGCAAAAAGAGGTCCAAATAAAGTGCCTTAAAAAAAGTCAGGAAGGGACACGGCTGTCTGTTTGTCCCTCTAAGCTGTTTTGCAGCCAGCATTTCCCCTCCTTAACTTGCAGTGATTCTAAAAGCATCATGTTGCAAACAGGTAAAATGCCAAGTTCACCTAATCCAGAAGAGAGCTCTCTTTGAGACTCCCCTGAGCACTTCCCAGGCTGCCAAGGCACAGCAAATCCGCATGCAGGATGCAAACAGCACCAGCAGCATCGGACCAGGACTGCCCGGCTTCCAGAAAACTATTTCTGGGGCAGGAATGCTATAAAACCACCAAGCACCCAAGAACCAGGTAAGCTTGGTGCTTACCTCTGCTCTCATGGACATCCATCCTCTCCTCCCAGGAGCTGGGATGTTTTAGAGCTCACAGAGGCAATTCACAAAGCTAACCACAAACTAGAAAACCTCATGTCAGGAAGAAGTCACAAGGCATCCTAACCAGAAGCATATTTGGGGAGTGAGTCAGTGGAGGGGGAAGCAAAAAGAAAGTTGCACCCTCTTACTTGATGAAAAAAGCATATGGCAACAGCCAATATTGTGAACAATATTCCCCATTCCAGCAACCGAGCCAGAAAGAAAACTCATGACTCAACCGTTGCATTTCATCCAAATCTGAAGAAAAAATCTCGTTCAGAAGGGGTATCTTCAGGGAAAGTCAGCAAGAACTGAGTTAGCTGCTTAATTGAGTTGTTTGGAGAGGTTAACCTTATTTTGCAGAAGCTTTTAGGTTCATTTTAGAGCCCTGAAAGAAACAAAGCTTAGACTGTGGAGAAACAAGTGTACTCCACAACCGTATATAATGCACAAAATATATTCATTTAAGCTCATGTACACACATGGTTTCTCCTGATATCACAAAATAAACTCAGGAGGACCTTAACACTTAGACAGAAACAGCTTGCATCCAGAGCTCCCGCTTCCCCCAGAAAGCTGTGAACATGTCACCATAAATCATAAATCCAAGAAGGCCAAGAATGCCATCGCGTTTTTGGGATCTAACTAGAAACTGGCAACACATTTACTGCAAGATTTGTACAACTCTGATTTTCTTTGGGTAGCTACGATAAAAGAATCGGATGCATTGCAGAATGCAGGACCAACATGGTCTGCAGGTGTTTTCTGGCATTGTCATCTGCTAAGGCTACTCAGAATCAGAATTCACTGCAGAAAGAGGCAGTCTGGGGCAGCAAGGTGTCGCCATTTTTTTCCTCAAGGCTTTGTGGTTGCAGATGTCAGAAGCTGCATTGTTTGGTCAGCCCTGGGACTTGGGAAAGAAAGTCAATAATCCCTAGAAAGCAGCCTGGCGATGCTGGGTGGGAAGCTACTGCTTGCAGGAGGTCAGACAAGACACATCAGTCCCTTCTGACTTCAACTATCTGACAGTGTCCAAGTTTAGGCAGCTCTGGATAGGGAAGTGGAGGCTTGTGTTGCCTTAGCATGGAACTGCAGCCCAGCTGCTCCTTAACGGCTGCCCACTGAAAATGGGCTGTGGACCACGCACCAGGGAACCCCATGGTCAGGACAGGCTCCCCAGAGACACACGTGTATGTGGTGGCTCCCTGCTCCAGTTCCGGGAGGTCCCATCTAAGCAGACAGGACACAGGCTGCCTTGCAGGGCTATCCCTTTGCTGAGTGTGGTCATTAAATATCACTTGGACAAGCCAATAGCAATGCTTTGGGTAAGCAGTAGTGCCTTGGTTCAGGTGTGCTCACAGTGTGTAGGAAGGGATCACTCAACCCCAAAGAATAAGAGGGTGCTGCAGGCAGGCACAGGACAGAAGCCCTTGTGGGAGGAAAGGTCCATAGCTCTCACCCTGCTTGCTGCCATCTGCCTTGCACCCACATCTCCTGATGGGAGCATCAAGCTACAACATGTGGTGAACACGTGCTGGCTGATATGCATCGGTCTGTTCCACAATGCTGCCAAGCTTTGCCTTGATTTAATCAGCACTTCTGCCTGTTTTCTTTCCTCAAACTCCCCCAAATGCAGATGTGGCCTCTCTAACACAGAGGAGATTGTAGGTTTCTTTCGTGACAGCAGAGCTTGCATCACTGGAAGGAATGTTTCTATCCTCTTCCCTTTTCTGCAAGCACCACAGAGCAGCTTCACCTCCCTCCCTTTTCCCTGCTGATTTTTAATACTCTAGCTTCACATGAAAAATTAGAACCCCCACATTCGATTGCATGCAAAGACCAGTCTGGTAGCCGTAAAGGAGAAACTGAGTGTGCCAAGAGATGAGGGTCCCATCCAAACACCATGCTTTGTAAACACCAAATGTTTAGCTGCTGTTTTAGTCTAAGCCCTTCCAGCAAAGCCTAAACACAAGTGTCACATCCAAGCTGTTTAAAGATCCCTTTTCCAACAGTATCACGTCTCATGCAAACCACACAGATTAACTGAAGGACCCTTCATAATCCAGTAGTTTAAAACTAGCTGGGGAAATAGCAGTGAAGCGTCACAGTGGCACTGCTGGAACATGCTCCTGTAAGACACCAGATGGGGGATAAATGGTTTTGGAAGTGATCTGAACTTCTTTGCAAATAAGACTAACCATTTCCGTACTGAAAGCACACCTAGCAATGCTGAAAGTATGTTAAGTTTAAAAATAACTATTGGTTATTTAAAAGTAATTCTGAATGTGAAATTTTCTGACAAGTCCTGCAGTATTAAATGTTGTGGAAGGTTATCTGAGCAGGACATTGGTGTTTCTAGATTGAAACAGGCAGAGCAGCTGCAAGAAATGGTATTTTATTTAAGAAACAAAGAGAGAAGCTAATGTGGGGCAGATGCCCAGAGAATTGCCAAATGAAAACCATCTCTTCAGATAAATCATCGAGGGTTTCAAAACCATGCTCCCCTTTCAGCTTGACAGAATGGGAGCGGGATGAAAAAGTGGGCAGATAAAACATTTGTGTACGTTTAAGAGGGCTCTTCCCACCTTGCATAAAGTTTTGCTATTTACATTTCCATGTCAATTTACAACAGGAAGCACCTACGCTGGGACGCAGTGGGGAGTCTGTGACAAACTGCAGGGCTTGTGGCAGCCCCACAGCAACCCATGGCAAGGGGAAGCCCTGTCCCTCCTCCGGGGATGGCTTTTGCAACACTTGCCTTCTCAGCACCCAGGTTTCACGAGCACCACTGCCCTGAGACCATGCCCATCTATAGCCAGCTCAGGCATTCCAGGGAGACCTTGGAGCCTTCTGGGACCTAAAAGGGGCTACAAGAAACCTGGTGAGAGGCTTTTTACGAGGGAGTGTAGGGACAGAACAAGGGGGAATGGCTTTAAACTGACAGAGGGGAGATTTACATCAGAAATTAGGAAGAAGTTCTTCCCTGTTAGGGTGGTGAGGGACTGGAATAGGTTGCCCAAGGAAGTTGTGAGTGCTCCATCCCTGGCAGTGTTCAAGGCCAGGTTAGACAAAGCTTTGGGTGACATGGTTTAGTGTGAGGTGTCCTTGCCCATGGCAGGGGGGTTGGAACTGGATGATCTTAAGGTCCTTTCCAACAAAAAACATTCTATTATTTTATGCAGTAATGCTGAAAGTGACAGTTTTCACCTTGTAGGAAGCAGAAGCACAGGTAGAACAAGCTACTTCTTAGAAGGCCACAAACCCCAGCTACTAGGTTGCAACCCTCGGGGAACATGCCAGAAACCTGCCAATTTTCTAAAAGCAGAATAAAAACAATATTCAATATTTCAGTTTTCTAAAAATAAAGATAGGTCTCAAACCCCAATGCTTTTGCTCCAGCTGGGATGAATGACTGCCTTTTTCTGCTATGCAGCTGTCTTCTAGCACCTCCTGAGCCCTCTCACTGCCTCCGAAAGCCTTACTCCCAGGATGGAGAAGGGTGATATCCTCCTTTACCCACAGTCCCTAATTCCCAGCTGGTGCAGTACATTTGGTCTGGGGAAGGGCTTTTGGACCACACAATGCCACTCATTCCAGCAAACTACAAGATACCATTTATAGTTAAGGAACTTCTGACCCATAATCTGCGTTAACCACTGCCTACGAACAACACACCTGCAGGGCCTAACTAGCCTGCAGGGCCATCTCTGCCCCAGGACACAAGGAAGGGCTGCTCATTTATCACCAGTGGGGCTGGATGCTAGTGGTGGTTTGCAGGAGAAGGTTCTCCCAGCTCCTATACACATGGGCACAGCACACACCACCCCTGCCCTGCCATCTCCTGGGCACCTACCCAACCCCTGGCAGAGCCCATCCACTGTCAAATTTGTCTATTATATATTGGGATCTGCCATTTCCATCAGAAAGAGAACCAAGTTCTGCGCAGCAAAACTCCTGCGCCTGTGACGAATGTTAAGTGTGGGATTAAGCCTGATTGCTTTTACAGGGTGGTTTGCTAAACAAGGAGGGGCCAGGACTACTTAACTGACCTGAAGCCAAGCACATGATGTTTAAGCTCCACCAAAGTGTTTTCCACACAACTCTTAGCAGATGAACACTGTCCTCTGTGCAATTCACAGATGGCCTTTGCCCAAAAAGTTGAGAGAAAGATGAAGAGGGAAACAGTTACAGCAAAAATAACTTAATACAGAAGGCAGAGTTATCTCTATCACTACTTTGTTGTCACCAGCACACGCTGTGGGTTTGGGAAGTCAGCACAAACCTGTGAGTGACAAGGAAATTGATGAGAGTTCTCAGCGCACCCTGGCAGATGCAGAGCTTATTGCTTCTGCCACATCAAGCCCATGCTGTCCTCGATAGGGTTTCTAAGACAAAATCCTCACTTTTGATGTCTGCTATTATCATCCAGCAGATCAGATGATACAGGAATGAAGAATACTAAACACCACTAGATAAAGCAATCATGAAAATACACAGGGAAAACAGGACACACAGATGCCAAGCTTTCTAGCCAGTTAAGTTACAGTTAAAGATGAGGCAGCTCTTGCCATTTTTCTTTCTTCTGGTAATACACAGGGAGAGGGAAGTGGGCTAGCAGCAGTTCTTGAAAAGGACCACAATACCAACAGCAGCAATGCCCTTTGCCTGCGCTCTTTTCAGGGACAGCACTTCGACAGAGCAGGACTTAGTCCTATAGCTTCAGCCCCTCTGCCCTACTAGGGTAATCCAAAGGCTCTGCACACACAGATTTAGCTGTGTCTCTTTACAAGGATTGGCCTAAATTTGCTCAGTTCTCTTGTCTCATCTGGCAAAAAAAAAATTGATTTGCTTTGGTCAAATAAGCAATTCCGATGTTTACAAATTACTGCAGCATGCAGTGGATGTAAAGCACATCGATCACAAAGCCGGTGAGTTCACAAGAGAGAACAGAATCTCTACAAATCCTTTTATTTTTACAACCTTTCAGTGGTAAAACCCTTCCCACTAGGCTTACAGACTACGCCTACTATTGTACATGCAGCCAACAGAAATGCAAACTCCACTGGAAATGGTCTCTTTTGCTTCAGCCTGGCATAACACTTTTCAAGCTTGATACCATGAAGAAAAGCTGGGAGAGTCTGTACAAGACATTATATCAGATGCATGCTTCCTGTGGACAGCGATTTTTTCCCTTCAGACTGAGAAGTATGTTACAATCCAGCAGGCTCTGAACAAATTCAGACTCAGTTTTCAGCAGCTGCAGTTTCACTACACAGGGCAGAGCAGCCCACAGCACAGAATAGGGCCCCCACTTCTTTAGCAGGAAGCAGCTCTGCAGATAAGGTATGGGTACTGATGGAGAAGCTTATTCCTCTCCTGTTGTTCGTTTGCTCAACAACCTTTTACAGTGCTGTCCATCTTTTACAGTGCCTCAAGTTTTAATTTGTTGCATCTTTATTAAAGGTTGAACTGAAGGACTACGACTGTGCTAAATTAACAACATAAGGGCCTTAAAGGAAGTTGCAACAGAAGAGAAAGACCACAGCAACGAGTGCTTGTAAGAGGTCCTCTCTGTGAGCATGAGTAACTTGATTAATACGATAGCATGACTAATAATCAGTGCTGATTTGTAAAAACACCCAAAGATCTTTAGAAGCAACCTAAAAGGCAAAAGCAGAAGGTGATTTTTAGACATGCTTTCAGTGGGGGATTCTTCATTAATGGGTTCATCAGTAACTAAGGGATTTTGAGACAAGTGAGTCATATGGGAATGGGAACAAGCAATTGGCAGACAATGGTACAGGTAAGGTTTAGGAAGCCAGCAAGTACCAATTAAAATGTGGCCCTTCATGTAGTTATTACTGATAGCCCTCTGAGAGATCTTAATGCAAAGTACCTGCACTCTCACATAGGCAGAAAGAAATCAGTTTCTGATGTGCTACAAGACCCCAGTTAGCCCACACTGTTCCAGACTACATGCCTGCAGGCTTTGATGAACAGGATTTACTCTATTAAATGCCTTCAATGTCACCCATCATTTACCTACCCATGTGCCAGATCTGACTGCCTTTTTTATTCTTTTCCTCCTATCACTTGGAGAGAGATGTGAAGTTTGCACTTCACAATGGCTTACAGTTTTGCAGCAAAATGGTGTTTGAGGTGTGTTTGTGAAGGCAGTGTTCAAAAATCAAATGCTTATGACTGTCATTACATTTGCTGTATATACCTCTTTGGAGATGCCAGATTTTTAATAGCATTTCTTAATGTATCCGACTCCAGTAACAGACTTACACCACTCTGACAACTAGATGGTGATGACAGCATTTAGTGAGGAGAAAGTTGTATTAATTTTTCAAGCCCCAAAATAGAGAATTGAGATATACAGATTGTGAACTGGTGTTATGCTGCACAATGATCCATAAGAAATGCAGAAGAGCCACAACTGTATTGATCAGCAGTTACTGAGTTTGGATAATCAGTGGTCAGACATGAACCAGAACAGTGACTGTAACACCACTGAAATTTGGAGTTGCTCAGAATGACCAAAACATAACAGAATTTTACTACTTTGCATTTCCAGCTATTTTAAGACTCCCACTTCAGAAGCTTACAAACAGAGAAAGGTTTTTAAACAGTAAAACTGAGAAGACAGTCGCAGAGCACTTTTTGAATGTGTAGCCCCTTGATGTTTTACTGAATTACAGGCTGTCAAAAAACAGGGCTCCAACAGAAATTTCAGAGCAAAACCATTCACCTGCACATCCTAAAATATTCCCAATTTTTATTATAATTCATATCTGAATTTGTAGCTAAACATCATCTCAATTTACACAGTTTCATATCTTCTTGTATTATCAGCACTCTCTTCTGTCACATTTTCAACCACATGCAAGCAACTCTTTCTTTGAAGAAAATTCAGCCCACAACAGTTCTTGGCCTTCCTGGGATAACAATCTTAAAACCAAACTCCATCCAAACCAGCAAGCACAGTGCTGATCACAAAGGCCCCACTCTCCTAAAGCTGTAACCAGCTGGGGTTAAAGACCAGATCCCAGGCACCTCCCACCTTTGTGTCCTCTCCCCCAGCCCTCGCCTCTCACAAAACACTCTTGCCCTAACTTACCATCAGACCTTTAGCCACTTCAATATTTGTCTTTAGCATCCACTATGAGGCACTGTACCTTTTTTCCAGCAACAATTTACATCCTAGATGGATGCAGCATCACTCAGATTCTGCAGCCTGCAGTTAGCAAAAAGGGCTCCAGACCAGAGTGTCCCAGTCACAGCCTTCCACCATGTCACATTTCCAGCATACCTCCCAGCTCTGACTCCAAAGAGTGGCAGCCCAGACAGGTACCTTAGGTCTGCCTCAGTCCAGCTGACATTATAATCTCTTATTTTTGCCCCTGTAACTGCTGAGCCAGAAGGACCTGAAATTCAGCTTAGCTCCAAGTTACTTCAGATCCACTAAACTGGAGGAAAACTGTTTGTCACTTTAATCTGTTGATTTCAGTGGTGAATCAGAGACTAGAGTCAAAAACTTTCAGGCCCAGAGGTGACACTGCACAATGGGGCCTCAACATCAGTTAGGATCTCCATGAGTTGTCACAGCCCTCAATTTCTGTCTGTTCCCAACATTATGAATCCTGCTACTCTGGAATATTCAGAACATGCCTACAGGTAACATCATGATTTTTGAGTTTTCAGTGCTACAAAAACGTCTAATTCAAGTAACAGTTTAATTTCCCTCACCTCCAAATCTTTTATGCAAGATGCTGTTAAGTTGCTGTCCTCAATTTGATCAGTGATCCCAGTCTTTGATTCGCTACTGCAAGGAGGAACAAAATCAGAAAATAACTTATTAAAAACACATACACACAAACAAGGATATATTTAGCTAAGACTTTTATACTGAGTCAGATCTAAGTTCACGCTCACTGCTCTCCTCTATCTGTACTACACTGTGTCCTTCTGCACGCTACTTTGAGATATTCGCCTCCTTCTTCTTTGTGTGTGCACTGAACTTCCATTTGCCATTGTTTTTTCACCCCATAAAAACAGATTTGCTTTTGTAACCGTTTTAATGTCACGAGAAAGAACAGACAATGAGGTTATTAATCTGCATGTGAAATTAAACCATTCATGGTAACTTCCTTCCACTAAACATGCCTGTTACCACTGCTTGCACTCTGCACCAGCAACTGCACCGTGCGGGACAGCCCAACTGCTCATGATTCTTATTAAATAACATTCCTACTCCTTCTTTTGTTGGGTTTTTAACAATGGAGCTAGCATTCAGGAAGCAATGGAAGCTGAAGTGGTCTCAGCCAAATTTTGCTGAGGAAAGCGTAAATGCATGTTAGTAGCAGAGTATTTTCTATAGTTGTAATCTCCATGGACTACCTTTCTCCCACAGCATTTTAAAGAGCTTTGTTCACACATGCTTCTAAACACGACCACTTATTATAAATAATCTGTCTGAGGCAAAAATACCTTATACATTACATTACAAGGCCTAGTATTTTTCCTTTTCTTAAATGTTTCAATATACGTTAGAAAACATTTCAAGGATTGCTTTTATGGCACTTCTAAACAAAACTAAATTCGAAATTGAAGCAGAGAACATCAACAGAATCTTTAAGAAACTCGGCAGATTTTCCTACTGTGCTTTGTAACTACAGAAGAATGGAGATCCCTCGAATTCCCATGCAGTGACAATTCCCTGTTTCACAGCTCTTCATGACCTTTTCCTCAGGAGGGAGCTCCTCCTCTTCCTCTCCTCTATTATTGATCATTTTTGCAATCTCTTTCCTTCCCTCAATCTTCAAAAACCATTAATGAAGTTAGCAATGTTATACTAACATATATACTAACATATATAACTATGTAAGGATAACTGAAACCCATTCAGTTTGCTCACTGAGAGGGAATGGGAGTCATCCTGACTTCAGGAAAACCTGCAGATAATGATGAAGTACATCATGCCTCAAGGGCAGCCTATCATTAGCCCATCTCTGCTGGGCACAGACAGGTCCCTTGCTCCTTCAGTGCCAGCTCTGCCCAGTCCTTTGTCATGCTCCCACAAGGGGAAACAGCACTCAACATCCTTGGCATCCCTTCTCCACCTTCTTTAGTTAGAAGGCAATAAGAAATATTGCAGAGTATTTGCAGGAGTTGAAGAAAACGTTCCTGTTATTCAAAGAAAAAATAAACAGCATGGAGATCTGAGAAGGCATGGTTTTAAGAGGCCTCTTCAAAAACAGGTAATTGGCTACTATTAAAATGAGAGCCCATGACTTACTAAGGAGTCAAAATCTGATTAACACTGAGAAGATTCATTTCTATGTTCTTACAGGACCAAGACTGCCTATCTGCAAAGGGAACCAGCTCTCTTCTAAACAACAAGACAGACGTAACTAAGAGAGTATAAGTCAGGTATAGTCTCACTTCTCTTCCCCTTTGGCTAACAAAGGTTTAGTGGAAGCTTCATACCAATCACTTCCCAGGCCTGGGCTAGCAGGGATGTTTTCTTGTGGCAAAAAAAACTGGAAGAAGTTGCTCTTCAGCTAATGCTGCCTGATCTTTTATAAAGAATTGGTCTCTGGGGCTTAGTGCAGTTGGAGTCAAACTGTACAGCAGAGGTGAGGAAAATGCAAGTACTGAACTGCACAAGACTAGGAAAAAGGCAGGCACAAGGATTTTGATTTTTCTTTTTTCTTTTCTCTTTAAATTAAAAAGTGCAAAAGCAAAATACATAAAATGACAAGATCCTGGAGAACAATAGTAAAACTGGTCTTCTACTTTTGGCAGATGCAGCTGCCAGAAAAGACACACTGGCAGCATTCAAAGTGAAGGGTGAGATTCTCCCTTGGATAGAGCAGTGCATGCTAAGCAGAGGTCTCCTCACATCTACTGATGCTTTTCCTCCCTCGTGAGCCAGGCTACACAGTCCAAGACCTGCTCAGCTCTTGCCAGAAGACTCTGATCACTGACGGAGTTCTTTCAGTTATAATGCAGCTTTTCTCCACAAAACTCAACAGCAGTTGGACAATTCCCCATTCATCAGCTGGGTCCAATCCAGCTTAATACATCCTAAATGTTGCTTCTGTAGATGAACAAAGCCAGGGTCTGCATACCGTATCTCCTGAGCACAATGCTGAGTTCAGTTTCACTGGAAAACCTCCTGGAAGCTTGAAGCAATCACTGGGAACAGGCCACTGGAGACTACAGCTGCCAACAGAGCATGTCAGATCCAACTTGTAACAATACCTTGCATAATGCAGTGAACAATGAATGATTTCAGCCAAGTCAGAAATGCTTTAAAATCTTGAGTCTCTAAAACACCAAAAGGAATTGACTAAATGGGCTTCATAAATCATGTATTTCAGGATAGAAGGTTTGGGTCAGTCTTAAAGACTGGGCTTCTTTCTTATGCCATACCATAGGAGTTTATACATTATGCCTGTAGCCCAAATCAAGTTTGAATGAGCTTTATCAGTCATTTATACCATCACCGTCTATACTGTAAGTCATGTGAAGTACCGACAAGGGTGAAGCAAACAGCTTTGTTCCGGGACAAGTGGGAAGCACATGCTGAGATCTTACTTTGGGATTCCAAAATGAATGTCTGCAACATAACTTCTACTCACATCCACCATCCACTGCGTACTGTACACGTCCCTCTATGTAAGTGGTAGGGACGTATTTTCATGGATTTATTGTGTTACAGGTTACTGTATTTGCCATCTTACGCTGTCGAAAGCACCTTCACCAGCTGTTGCAGAAGATGATCCTAAGATGATGCTCACTATTTCTTCAGCTATTTTTCCCATAACCTGATAGCAACACTGAAGAACACCAGTTTAGCTGCTCCCTGGACCAGAAATTAACTATGAAGCAGCCTATGGGAGATGAGATACAAAAAACATACAAGAAAAAGAGGGGAAAGACAAACCAATTAACTTTGAAACCACAATATTAATAGGGTCTTGAAGGACTCACTTCTCCTGGTCCCTGGGACACACCAGGGACAGACTATATTTGCTACTGTCATGGCCCAGTCCCATGATCTTAAGTCTCCCTGACAATATGATGGGTAAATAAGGAAGGATAGAACACGAAGAAGCAATGGAGAAGATATAAATGGACTTTTCCACAAAACTCCATCAGAATTACAGCAAAGACTTTTTGTGTATGGAAAGCAATGAGAAGAGAAAGAGAACATCCTACTTCTTTTGCCTTGGCTGTGAAAAGGACATGTGAGTATAAGCAATGACAGTAAAATCCTTCACAAGTGAATGAAAGAAAAACCTCTCTTCTGAAGGACACAAGAACAGCTTGTAAAGAACGGTCTTATTAAGAGGTATAAATTATACATATTCAACAAAAAAAAAACAATAAGAGGGTTATTCCAGTTACCACAACCTCAAGGCTATAGTTACTTAAGTACACAGAATTTACCCAGATTATTTCATTGATACAGTACTTGATCAGTAATTCAATTACCATGCACAAACCTACATCAGACAGCTACACATTCAGAAGATATCTCTGGCATACTTCCCAAAAGTGAACCTTCATGCATTTTTCTAATGCCAATACAATTAAATTTACATGTACATGTAGCAGAACAAGCACTTTAAGTAATAGGACATAATTCTAGCAGCAGTTTTTCCTTTTTTTAATAAAAGGAGAAAAAAAGGACTCCATGCCAGAAAAAAGAAAGCATGGAAGAAGAGAAGAAAATACAGAAGTGAGAAATAAGCACTGATGGCAATAAGGACTGGTTCAAAGCCTGAAATGGTACGTGCATACCCTTACACTGAACTGGTATACTTTCTTGTATCCCACTGACAAGCCCATGAGAATCAGGAGTCCTGTGTCCTCCTGTGACTCTCCCAGGATACCTGTATATCTGTAAACTGGCTCTGCTCTGCAGTCCATCTGCATTGCCTCATCCTTCCCTGGTCCCAGGCATGCTCCAGCCTTGCACAGGACTGCAATGGGTAACATCCAACCCATGGAAAAAGGGGCACAGAGAAGCAGAGTCAAGGCTGCAGTTAACAATTCCTTCCTCATAATGTCAGTCCAGCATATTTCAACAGCACAATGTCCTACATTCTTGAGTTAAATTCTGGCAAGAAAACCATGTGATTTCCATCTAGCTGTAACTGAACAGTGATTTACTGGATACATATTTTATTTTAGTAACACTGCATTTAGGCAGTTAGAATTCATGGGAATATACTCCTTCAAATTCCTTCCATCTGGATTATATCATCTTTACTACCATCTGGATTACATAATCTTTACTACTCAAACTACTACACCATTCTGTGGACTTGAAAGTGATTTCACTGTTTTCATCCAATGGATTATATCTTCTCTTTCCTTCTTTAAGATTTATTTTCTCTTTTTCCCCCCCATAAAGCAAAGAGTGAGCAGAGGGTTACTAATAACGAAGATCTGCATGTAACACTAATAACAAACCTTGGTTTTAAAGGCCACACTTGACAAAAATTTATAAGGACTAAGGTGCTCATAAATTTTACAACCTACAACACATTTACGGATTTATATACATAGAAAGGACCCAGTCATCCACGTGGCTGAAGCAGTTTCAGATGTACAGTCCCTATTAACTAGATGACTTGCTCCATAGTGCCTGTGACTATGGAGGATATCTACAGTCATATTTGTGTACAGCCCAGCACCAAAGGGCAGCAGCCTCAGCTGGCAATACACATACAGAGCAAACTATACTGGATCCCACAGGACCTTGGAGTGAATATAAGCCCAAACTTTCAACAGTCACCAGTGATCTCAGACTGTCTCAGTTTCTGTAGTTCTCAATGGTCATCCTCTAGAAGAAAGTGGCAAATAGGAAATGTGAGCCCATCTCTCAAGAGGCACTCAAAATGGAGGCAACCCAACATTACTGATCATAAAAGCATACGAAGATCCAGTTTTCCTCCTGTCCCAAAGTGTTTGTGGAGCTGTTCCATAAACAGGCAGGAAAAGCACATCTCTCCAGGGGGATGGAAAGAGACAAGGAAAAATGTGTTACTTGCATTTTACTGCAGCCTTTGTACTGTATTACTTCAAGTTGGTCTGCAGTGTGCTGTTACACATACTTGTGACAGCAACCCTGAGCAAGGAGCTCACAGCAGCAGAGGTGATGGAAATAAGAGTGGGAGCCAGCAGGAATTCTCCACTTTGATATGGTCCCTGTACACTCTGAATGATGCAATTAAAGTCCTATTTCTTCTTCAGCAAGCGGAATCTATGACATGGTAGGAGGACCACAGACCAGATAAATGAGAAGACCCATACATAGGCTATGGCTTTGATAACGGCACCTGCAAAACTCTGCTCTTGCAAGCCACTGGTAATGCAAATGATGCCACCTGAAAAGAAGTTCTAGATATGTGAGCTGACAACTCAGTGTTACATTAGAGTGCCAGCACAACTTTCAAAGACTTCACTTGTAAAACAGTAGGAGAGCATCTTTCTGCTGATGTATTTTTAAGTGTTTACTACCATGTGGCTTATATCCCCTTCAAAATATCCAGCCGATGCTCAATTCCAAGCTCCCTTTGTGACCTTCTCATCTCCTTCCCTGTGGCAGCTGCTCCACATGGATGTGCACAACAGTGCTGAGATTTCTGTTGTGCTTCAGCTTACACGCAGTCAAAAAGGGTCATAGGGCAGGAAAACTTTGGTTAGCAGCCCTCACAGCAAGGCCATGCTAAAGGACACAGTCTCAGGCTGACGGCAAAAAACCCTCTCTCAACGCCCAGCTCTCAATTGAATAAGGCATCCATGTTCCCTATCACACCTCCCAGTTTGAGGACTCTCCCATACTAGCATCCAGGGAAGTACCACTCCTGCACAAGCAACAAATAATCATTCAATCACCCCCTGTTAACAAGCGAAAACCAAGCATCAAACCTGGGCTGCCTTCTGCTGAGCTCTGCATCTCTGTATCATGTACCACACTGGGACTCAGGACTTCTGTGATACCTGGAAGAAAAATGGAAAAGTCAACTGAGTGCCAGTCCCACTGGAGCATCCATGTGCTGCCATCAGCCTTTGACAGCAGGCTGCAGAGAAAGCCATGCCAACTGCAGGACAGCCACCCAGCTGCATTGCTTGCTGACCTTTCCAGATAAGTCAGGTATTACAAGTTGTACTATTAGCCATGTAGCATTGAACATATGCTTCGCAAGCTGCACCGAGCCCTACTGTGCTCTATAATCATTCCATTTTAGGCAGTGCAAGCCTCAGCAGCTAGATGCTAGCTAGCTAACAGTTTGCACATTGTGCTCAGAGTTGTTGCTGTGACAGTACCCATCTCTGGGACTGTTAACTGAGCGGTCAGATTCCCAGGGGTGCGAGTATGCTTCAATAAAGCCTTAAAGCAGGAAGAGACTACTCTACAGGATGCTCAGCAAAGCATGTAGACTTATCTTAACATTCTTCCCAGCAACCACCCCTTTAGCAGTTGCCCCTTCGCTGAAGCAGCAGAAAAAGAATGAGTAACCTTATTTCCTGCAAGGAGCACACAGGTTATTACGGCTCAGTGGCTGCAAGGCCGCTCACTCAGCACAATAACCACATCTGGAGGCCAAGGATGGTGCTGTCAGCCTTTTGGCTTTATACCTGCAGTTTCTGTCAAGCAATAACTGCTTCTACAATACGGGAGAAGCAGGTAAGATGGGGTAGTAATTCATGAGAGTCCCACAAGCCAAGCTGGCAGGCAGCAGGATCACACTGCAGTTGTATTTACCACCAAAGGCAAAAGGTGCCAGGCAATAAAAGTAACCACAGCTCAAAAGGCAATTTTCTTGTATTTAAAAATAAATCCTGCAGACTACATTAGTGATGAGCAGGAGCTTAAATAAATTGGATTCAACACCACATGGCTTGGTTGCAGGTATGTAAACTAACGATCATTCAAAAACCAGCTTCCTGGGGCATCCCATTGGGATGCAGAGCAGTGCCTGCGAGGCTGCCCTGCCTGCTGCAGCTGCATGTCTCACTGAGCCCACCACCACATTAGCAGTCCCACGCACACTGGGATTTGCATGAAAGCAGCAGTTATCAGCAATTATGGCTTGCCAAGGCAAAGTTTTTCAAGGCCGCTTTACAACTGGTGACAGATGTAGCATTCCCAAGTTTAAGCTATAATTTATCCTTAGCCTGGGCAAGAAACAGAAGGGAAAAACACTGTGCGTTTTGCAAAGGCACTCATTTAAGCATCTGAAAAATAATGTTACAAAAAGGGAAAGGAGGGAAGATGAATAGGAACTAAATGGATGAATAAACCGTAGGCAGAGAGACAGAATTTAATATTCCACAAGGATGACAAATATCCAGACGGATCTGCTTCTCAACAGGTCAACTCTAACTTCTTGGTCACAGCAGAAGGTACCAACAGCCCATACTTTCCAGCTGTCCTGTCCTTCAGGGTTTAGTCATAGGTAATAATCACAGTGTGCATCCCTTAATCCAGCTGCATTACAAATATTACCAAATGCCTGGGATGCAAGAGAAGGGATTGTAGCAAAGAGTAAAACCCATTTCCACCTAGGGTATGGGGCAGCACTGGAACCTCTCTTCCCACGCCTCCTCTCTCTGCCATCAATTCAGCCCTATAGGGAAGCACAGGCTGAAGAGCCACCACACTCTGCAGGATGGTCCTGTGGTTCTGGCTGCCAGGACCACAAGGACCTGGTGAAAGTCCCTCATACTTTGCCTGCAATTCCAGCTCTCTTTGGCATCATTTCAGCTCAGTATGCAAAGCCTGTGGCAGAAAACATGAGTGAATTGGGACAGAAATTTCTAAGGCAGCTGTTGCATGTGGTAACCACAGGATAATTCAGGCTGAAAGTGACCTCAGGAAGTTTCTAGTCCAACCCCTGCTCAAAGCAGGGTCAGCAATGACATACCACAAAGTTGCTCAGAGCTTTAGCACGTGAAATGCCAGGTCAGCATCTCCATTCATCTTGCTTTTCAGAAAGCAATTCACTCACTTTCCTCACAAGAGGAAACAAAGCTGGGATGAGGAGTTTCCTCTCATGTGCTCCTTTACAGGAATGCAGGCTCTTGGCTGCCCAGCTAGCCACAGTCCAAGGTGGAAAATCTCAGCTTGTGCACCTACAGACCCTCTGAGTCAAAGTCCTCCTCTGGCTCTATAAAAGTCCCTTTCTGGCACACACAGGGGTTACAGTTTGCATATTCACGCTTTCAAGAGGGTTTTGAGATACTCAATTCAATGGGCTGATCTAGAACAATCAGCCCAGCAGAAGACAGCAGCCAGGTACGTATGGCAGGAGTTAGCATACCCTTCCCACCACAGGCACATGGCACTCACGATCCACAGTGCAGCTATGTTAGAAAGTTCAAACCACCTGCAATATCAACAAGCAAATCAATACTGAGAAGTGAGAAGACAAGTGAGAGTCTGGACACCTTCCTCATGTGTGACATTTTACCATGCGTTCAGGACCTTCTCTGGGGAATCTGAAACTATTCTGATATGATGATACAGAATGACAAGTGAGATGGGTTCATTGGTTTCTGTAAGTTTTAGACATCTATAATTCAAAATCCCATGTGTATTTCAATTTGTTTTCCTATTTGATATAGTACGAGTGAACCCTTCAGCGAGTGAAATGCTCTGAAGCTGTGACTGTCCCTTTCCCATTCCAGCTGCTTCAGAAGAACTTCAGCATCATAAATGATTTGCTGAAAGCTGACACCAGCATAACTGTGCATGAGCTCCAGATCATGGGAAATACCATATTAGTACTGCTACATGTGCTCAGAGGTCACAGAACACCAGCACTAAAGCCTAATTTTCCTTGCCCCACATCTGCTTTGCACGTGAACAGTACAGCTCCACTGCCTGCACTGTACAAACATAAGAAGGACGCACAAATGCAAACTCACGAGGCAATAAAAGTGTCCCCCAAGGCAGATATCTGCAGTAAATTCAGTGACCTAGCACTGTCATCCTGGGTGAGGCAGAAGCAGAACCCTGCACCCATCAGCCACCACTAGCAGATGGAAAGGGATGGTGTGTGCTCCAAGTGTTTCAACTCTTCGGAGGTTTTCCCCTGCTAAAATCAACAGGTCTCTCCACCATGTGCAAGCTTTATTCCCCAAACATCTCATCAAGCTTAGTGTAAGTCTGCGCAGCAGAGCAGAAAGCCACATGCTGGATGTGATGTGACAGCCACCATCACCCCAACTGCGCAGGGAAAGGTTCCCAGCATTTTTTACTACATACACATCAAAGCAGCATTCTTAATGCCCTTGTTTCCAAGAACAGGTGAACAGACTTGGCAAAAACAATAGTGATTTTGGAAGACCAGCCTACAGCTGCACTTGCAGAGATCAACCCGAGCAATTACAGTCAGACAAAATGATCAACAGCTAAAACCAGCCCTGCAATTTCCTGGAAAACACAGTCACAAAGCAATCTGACATATCCATTGTAAACTTACACATGGTTGTTTGCAGTGCTCCTCACACCCTGCATAAACAGCAAAGCTATTTTTGCTTGCATAGGTTGTTACCCCCTGACCTATCTGGGACTAACTTTGCAATGAAAACAAGACAACAGTTCCCCTACAGGTAAGATACTATGAAGCGCAATATACATAACATGTAAATTCTATTTCCTGCCACAAGCACCAGCTGTGTACCTTTACAAGGGGAAGAAAATATCCTTAACCATTAGAGTGCCAAATGAAGGAATGGAGCTTGGAAGGAGGCCTCTCCCTACCTGGCAGCAGGCAGTGATCTTCCTCCTTGCTCCACAGTCCTGGCACCTCCAGCATCTCAGGCTACAGCTGAGCAATAGTCTCATCTTTCATCTCCCCACTGCAAGGTGTCTTCTTGCTGCATTTCTCTGTACCCTTCATAAAAAGCAGGAGCCAAATCCCTAATCAATTTCCTGATTCCTGATCCTCTCTTACAGGGTCAAGCCCTGCACAGGATCAAAGACGTATCTGCAAGTGTGAGGCAGGAGTCCTGGGAATCAGCTGTGGGACTAAGAGGTCACTTCTGCTGCGGAGATTTTCTCCAGGGGGATGGCTCTGCATCCTCCTCTCACTCATGGCACAATCGGATCCCAATTGAATATGCTTGCCTTTTCCCTGCTCTCATATATTCCCTACCTATCTACTGAGAGCAGACACTCGTAACTAGAAACCGGAGCATCTGACAAGGCCTTCAGAACCACTTCTCCTCCTCCTGTGTTTATACCACCTGCAGTTTTCCCATTAAGGCTTGTTTATTCAAATTTCACCTCCCTTCCATCCTGTATATTAAGAGCCTTCTACTCATTCATGCTAAGACAGTAAATACATCATTAAATCATACAGAGGCATACCCACATGCTTGGAAGAGAAAAGTTATGATTTGAAAATCTTTTGTTACTTATATCAATACATACATGCACAACTATATACATACAATATGTGCCTTGTATGTAGATGATAGATTCATGGTTTACTATACTGAGAAACTAGTGTGAACTGCTTTAAACCATGAGCAGGTAAGGGCAGACTCTGAAGCCACTGCTGACAAGATTACGTCCAATGCAGGCCACAGAACAAGTTCTGTAAGACCCACAAAGATATGTGTGGCTCAGCTTTCCAGCTTTAGAAGATCTAAAAGAGTGTTTGTCCCTCAGAAAGAGGAGTTCCACCAAGCACAGCAGCAAATGATCCAGTTTTGGATCATTTAAAACCAGGGAGGCAGAAAGTACACAGTTGATGAGGTTGAGACAAGCTATTCAGTAGAGCTGCATTTCCAGTATCCATTTGCAACCATCTCTGTTTGAAGTTCTTGCTTGCCACATGATGAATTATACATATTGCAATATCTTCTGCTAAATCACACACACTGGACTCAAGGGAAGTAGCCAAGTCAGAAAGAGGTATTTGATGTCAAACATACCACAAAAATCCCTCCTGCTGCAAAACTCAGGCATTTCTTTGGGACAGTAAAAAGGAGCAAGATTTAATTCTCCTAACAATAATTACTCATCTCTTAAACTCCTGGGTGTTATTCTTTCCTTTGTCTCTCTCAGTCCCAGCCATAGAGGGGGGTGACAGACTGTAAGCTTCAAAACAGGCTAAGAATTGTGAAAGACTTACAAAAATCTGTTCTTATCTTTTTCCAGGAGAAAAATCCTACCCAAAGCAAGCTCCTGATGAGAATGCACGCCTGCCAACACCAATAATCTTTGATGTCACATGTTCCTATGCAAGTCATGGGGTGGTTTCCAAATTTCACACTTAATCCTGGTGTCTGCTGTTGCTGAACAATTCAGCCTTCTGTCAACAGCAGTCTCTGCTCCAGTCTCTGAACGGCTCATACTCAGCACAGCAAAGCCATTATTTACAGCACAGCACGCTCTCACGATGACCTCTTCACATACCTTTTGATAAACAGCTGACAATATGGAAAGAAGAAGTGATCAGTGCTTGGACACACAGCCCCAGGGTGCTGGGAACCACCTCAGCAGGTTGGGGCTCTTTTGACTGGTACAATGTGCAAGTTGCCCAATAAAACAATCTTCCAACCTCTGATTTCATATCAGCTAATGTGGAGGCAAAAGAAAATGCTGAATGCTCCCTTTCCACCTAAGCATGTGCACAGCACAACACAGAATCACAGAATGGTTTGGGTTGGAAAGGACCTTAAGATCATTCAGTTCCAACACCCTGCCATGGGCAGGGACGCCTCACACTAGACTGCATCGCTCAAGGCTCTGTCCGATCTGGCCTTGAACACTGCCAGAAATGGAGCATTTGCCACTTCTCCAGGCAACCCATTCCAGTGCCTCACCACCCTCACAGTAAAGAACTTTTTCCTTAGATCTAACCTGAACTTCCTCTGTTTTAAGTTTAAACACATGCCCTCTTGTCCTATTGCTACAATCCCTCAAATCAGCATCCTTGTACCCCCCTTCAGATACTGGAAGGCTGCTCTGAGGTCACCACACAGCTTCTCTTTCTCCAGGCTGAACAGCCTCAACTTTCTCAGCCTATCTTCATGCAAACATAATCTTGGAAATGACCATCACGTAGGATGTGGCCCAAAAGACCATCTGAGCTACGCTGGCATCTTCTCTTCCACCCCACCTGACTGCTCTTTAGAAAGAAGAGAAGGCAGTGAAACAACTCATCTGCTTGCAGCAACTGTAAAACTGCTGGGAGTTCTCAGAAGGCATGCCCCCAGCCCAGGTTAAACAATCATACATGGCACAACATACACATCAAACTCATCAATTTTAAATAAAGAGTATGCCAAAGATGTGCTCTTTTAATTTAAGCTGTTCAAGCGCTTCAGTAACTGAAGCACGTGATAGAGTTCTATAGAAATAAAGACCTGGTTTTGTATGAGGAAAAGCTGCTCTTTGGGTTATGTGTAGCCAAATAAAGGAAACCATCAAGCTGGAAGGAGAGATCTTTCCCTGTGGACTAATAGGCCCCTGAAATTCAGATGTGCGAAACATCCCTTTTTATCATGTTCTTCTAAGATCTTTATACTCTCCAAGTTGCAAATTAATGGGACAAAATGCCACCATGCCACAGTATTAGACAGAAAGAATTTGGCAGGTGTAATCCCAAGAGCTTTCTTCATTTCAAGGGAAAAACCAGCTTTGGTTATAATCCAGGAGAATAATGCAGGTATAGGGGAAACTCATTGATAGCTTACTAGCCACGTTCAAGCAGGCAGCTTTCCAGGGCCTAAAGGGGTCCATAGGAAATCTGATGGACTTTTTACAAGGACCTGTAAGGACAGGACAAGGGGGATGGCTTTAACCTGCCAGAACAGGGGAGACTGAGCTGAGCTCTTAGGCAGAAGCTCTTCCCTGTGAGGGTGCTGAGG